>JAOXJP010266645.1:0-20526 GCA_025762735.1 Platanus orientalis
CATAAGGACTGTTGGCTACTCGTTCAAGTTCTTCACCTCATGTTCACCTACAACATCCTCCCTACCACCAATAGGAGTAGTCTCACAAATGACACAACCTATCTGATCGATGCCATCCTTGATTCTCAGAGGATCGACCTGCCCTCTATTATTTGCTACATGATGACTTGGACACATGAGTCAACCCACTCCACAGGTAGCTTGCCTTATCCTACCCTTGTGACTTCCATCATGTAAGTAGAAAAAGGTGCTCTTTAAGGTTGCACCCAAGGGCCAGAAGGATGGGAGAGCAGTGGGTCATGGGATCTTGAGGAAGATGGGTCTGATACAAACCAATGTAGTAGCTCCATCCTCCACCTCCACATTGAGACCAAGGCCATCCAAAGCTCGCTCTGCTTCTATAAAGTCCACCATGATGGGACTTCTCGACACGCTGGTGCGCAAAGTCTCAAAAGTCTAAAAGAATCAGAAGACTCTTGCCACCAACCAGAAGACGTTAGTGGCCGGCTACAATGCTGATCATCTAGACCATCCCATAGAGTTGGCATCCATTAGTGGGTCAGATAACAATGTTGAGCCCGAGGGTGAGGAGGCTTTTAATGTTCCAGCCCCTTAGTTCCAAGACGACCCGCATTTAGAGGATGAGGATGCTGTAGTGGGTGGTGCTTTAGTGGTGGTGACTCTACTGGTCAGGATGATGATGATGATGATGATGAGGATGAGAGTGATGAGGATGATGGTGAGGGAGACATAGGTGGAGACAAAGAGGAAGCAGTTAATGAGGACAATGAGTCTAGAGATGATTGAGTTTTGTGGTTTCACCCATTTCTTACCCTAGGGGCATGTATCTTGTATTTTTTTTTTCTCTTCAATGGTATTTCTTTGCATAGATGAAATTTTTTTGTATAGATGTATTCATACCCAGGGTGGCATCAGGTTCATTGTTAGGTTTTCAATATTGTCCTATAGGGGCCCTTTTGTATGATTGAGGATTGTACTTGTCCATGTTGCCTAGGGGAGTCCCCTTGTGGTTGTTTGTAGCCTCATAGGCTTAATATTGTACTGTAATTTTCTAATGAATATATTTTATCTTGCCTAATTTCTCTTTCCTTTGTGTGGCTCATGGTTTACTTATTTCTGTACTTGTCAATTCTTGCCAAAAAGGGGGAGACATACTTCAAATCACTGATTGAGTGGTTATGAGATATGAGAGTGAGGAGGAGCAACAAACACTAATCAAAACAAAACAAAATTTTTGAACACTTATTCAACCTTGTTGATTTTAAAGCACCTAATTTTATCTCATGCATTTCTCTTTATCTTGTTCATGTCTTTGTCACTTAGCATGAGGAAGGTGTTTGTTTTGTGGTTGTGATTGTAGGATTTTTTACTCAAATCACAAGTCATGAAGACCAACATTTAAGCTTAATGACAAGTCTTGTGTATTATTGAGTCCATGTAATTGGGTTGTGGGGAATCATGTATATTATGTATTTAAGTGTATTTGGGTTTTTCCATGGAATTGACAAGGGAGAGATTGTTGATATATGTCAATCTCATGGTCAAATATGTAGTGGCTTGTGTCTTGTAAGTGTCCTATGCTCTACCAGTTCAAGACATGAAGACAAAAAGGACCAAAGACTTGAAGAAGATATTGGAAATTGCCTCGGACTTGCCACACCAAGAAAGGTATAAAACATCCATTGCATATCATTTTAATACCTTAAAATCAATGTAGACATGGTGATAGGTCTCTCAAAAAAACCAAAGGAAAAAGGCCCAAGGAAAGACCCCCATACAGTGCCAAAACCAAGTGAAAAAAATTCTAGAAGCTACAATCAATTGTAAATCAATCAATCAATTTTGGCGCACTTGGTTATGAATCTCACAATCGATTGCGTGTAAAATCTAGGAGTAAATTGAGACTCCAGTGGTCAAAACCCATAGCCTGCAATTGGTGGCGGAACATATTTGGACTAAAATTCCTAGACCTGAAATCGATTTGGGATCAGACAATTGATTGTGAGTAGTGATCGATTGCAGATGTAATCAATAACGAATAAGCAATCGATTGCAGGAGAAATTTTGGAACAAAATTAAAACACTATTTCTAGGAGAGATTTTCAAAATTTGAACTCCATTTTTTGAAACCTAAGGCTCTAAAAAGTTGTTTATTATAAAAAATTCCAATCTAAAGGCCTTGGGTACTCCTCACCTCTAAAAATTGGAACTTTTTCCATTAGGGTAAAGGACTCCAATGCTCTAAGCTGTTTTAGAGAGAGCTATAAAGTTTACTATATTGAGAGCATCCCCCACTATGAAAAAATCCATTGCCCCACTGGTTTTGAGTTTAAATAGCTAACATAATACACTAAAATCACTCTCTTTCTCTCATCTTGAATACCATTCTCCTACTATTGAGGAGAACTTGTGGTGAGCCTTTCCCTAGAGAAAACTCACATTTGGCTTAGCTCAAGGAGCATTAAAGCCAAGTACTTGGAACTTGTGGGTAGCTAAGGCAAACTAGCTCAACAAGAAGCACCCCACTTTAAGCAACTAGCAACATCAACCAACTTGTGGTAATATTTGTTTTATTTTGCATTCATATTTATCATTATTCTTGCTTTGCTTCCATTGGAGAGACCGGAAGCTTGACTACCTCCGTCGGAGACACCAGAAGTAGTGCATAATCGTCAGAGACACTGAGTGTTGTTGTTTAGCTTGTTTGTGAGCAAGTAGTTAGGTTTTGTATACTAACCTAAGTTGTAATAGTACCTAAATAAAATATACCTAAGCTCAATAATGAACTTTAGAAGAGTAAAGGTAGACCCTAGTGCCGAACCACTATAAATCTTTTGTTGTGGATTGTGTGTGTGATTGCTTGTCTCTTTAGTTGAATATTCCTTACTACCCTTGCATAGCACTTGTTTGACAAAATATTTAAGTAAACACTTTGGAGCACATACACACTTGGGTTAAGTTAAAAAGATTAAAATCAATCCCAAGAGAAAATTAAAAAATGGGTAAATTAAATTAGATATCCTATCACCCCCTTTAGGATAACTTTAGAGAAATTTCAAAACCCTTTTTGAGCTTTATTGAACTATTGAACTTTTGAACAAAATTCGATGACTTAACCTTGGGTCTAAACAAGGAGGAGAGACCTAGCTCTAGGTTGAAACAGAGTAGAATTATGTATTCTGATGACTTAACCTTGGGTCTAAACAAGGTAGGGACTTAACCTTGGGTCTAAACAAGGAAAAAACATGACCTTGGGTCGAAACAGGGGAAAACTTTATTAAACTTTGAACCATTGCACCTTTGAATATTGTTTTAGGACCTACCATTGGGTCACTACAATGGAAGTTACTATTATTAACTTGACTTGTGTTGTTTCTTCATATTGAACCTATTGAACACCATTTCGGGACCTCCCATTGGGTCACTACAATAGAGAACAAAGATCGAATCTCTGAAATCTATTGACAAGTGATATGAACTAATGAATAAGATATTTGATTAAGTCCATATGAAAATAAACCATTGAATCCTAATTGAGCTAACTATTAAAAGGATATATTAGTGTGAATATGAAAAAGTGATTTATTGACTAATTTTGAAAGTGAAAAATGATACACTTATCATTACATTATGACACGTACTCCTTTATTGTCCATGGTATTGATTGTGTTATATTTCTTATCCAATTATACCCATGGACTTATATGTTATTGCTTTCTGTAGTTTGAGCTTCATATTGCTATCCATGTTTATGTTATGTAAGAGAAGCCTATGTACAAGCTACGTCTTTTATCAGTTAGACATGGTTTGCATTTGTACTTGTTGAGCTTATCAAGCTCACCCTAATTAACACAAGTTGTGATGGTACATAATGAGTTGATGATGCATGAAGGTGATTCATGCTAGATGGGACTATTGAGAGAGAGATGAGATGAGGACTTTATATTCTAGTGCCTTATTTCTTTTATTTGGATGAATGTAATAAATGTTGCTATGATGTATCATGATGTGATAGATATATTATGGATTTTGGGACTCCCACTTTTGATTAGGAGTTTGTGATAGATTGTTCTTTACTTTTATGGACATGGTAATGTGAATATTGATAATAGATGGTTATTTTTTGCTATGTAGTTATGAGAATGAGTGGAATCACTAATGGATTGTGGTTCATATGCTTCCACTATACTTTATGTTATGGAATGGGTATGGATATATGTTATGAATTGAATTATGCTTCCACTAAAGGTAAATGTTATGAATCAAGAATTATGGTATAATGATGAAAGGACTTATGTCTTTGGTAAGAAATGAGAATGTTTCCATGCTTCCACATATGATTGAATGAAATGGTTTCTGAAATTGTTGATGTATGTCAATCCCATGAGCATGTGTTGGACAAGGATAGTGCTAGGATTCTTGTAAGTGTTCTATGTGAGCTCACAAGTTCAAATCCTGAAGTCAGGAAGGACCTAAGACCAAGAAAGAGCATTGGGAAGAGGCACTCCAAGGAAGGTATACTTCATGCATATCATGTCATATTGTGTGCCTAAAATCAACCCTAGACATGATTTAGGGTCCCTAACATTGCCCCAAATGAATGCCCAAAAGACTTCCCTAAAACTATTGGAGGAAAACTGCCCAGGTGTAAAACTGCGGAAAAATAACAGTGAAACCGATTGCGCTTTGCACTAGTGGTTTTGCAAAATCAATTACGAAAAGTGCAATTAGTTTCAAGACAAGATTTGAGCAACATTTTTATCATCCAAGACTCAAATCAATAATCCTAAACCGATTTGGACATGACTTTTAGGAATTTATCTAAACCCTAAACCAATTTCAAAAAGCCAAATCGATTTGGATGGTAATTTAAAAAAAATCACGAAAATTTATGGGAGATTTTTTAAATTTGAACCCTATTTTGGTTCATCTAAAGGCCTAAATTCACCCCCTAATTGCTATATGCTCATCCTAAGGCCAATGACGCTCCTCCCCACTATAAAAGGACATTTTCTCATTAGGGTAAGGTATCTCCTCCAATACAGTCTTTTGAGAGAACTAAGAGGCATATTATGTTGAGAGCCTTCTCCATTGTGGAAACTTCCAGTGCCTACTGTTTATTGAGCTTTAGTAGTTAGCATCCTACACTTCTCTCTACTATTTCTTTTCTCTCATTGAACCATATTTCAACTATTAAGGAGAGGTTGTGGTGAGCATTCTTTCCTAGTGGAACTCACCTTTGGCTAAGCTCAAGGAGCACTAAAGCCAAGTACTTGGAGCTTATGGGTAGCTAAGGTACATCAGCTCAACAAGGAGCATCCCACATATTGAGCAACTAGCAACATCAACTATAAGGTGGTAATATTTGCTTGACCTTGAATTTATATTTATTTTTACTATTGTTTAGCTTTTGCTGGAGACACCAAGAGCTTGAGAACCTCCGCTAGAAACACCGGAGGTAGTGCACACTTACTAGAGACACCGAGTGCTGTAATTGGCTTGCTTGTGAGCAAGTAGTAGGGTTTATATATTGACCTAGGTTGTAATAACACCTAAATGAAATATACCTAAGCTCTGTAGTGATCTTTAGAAGAGTGGACGTAGGCCCAAGTGCCGAACTACTATAAATCTTGTGTTGTGGTTTGTGATTGTGTGATTTCTTGTCTCTTCATTGTTCTATTTCATACTACTCTTGCTTACCATATATTTGATGTCATTCTTGAGTAGTTACACTTGAGCACACACACTTACTTAAGTGAACAAAGTGTAAAAAGAATTAATAACCACAAGAAGGTAAATTCAAAAAGGGGTTAATTAATTTAAATAAATCCTATTCCCCCCCCTCTACGATTAATTGTGTAACATTTCTGAAACTATGATGTGATTTTATGGCTATTTATGTTATAGAATATGGATTGAATGTCAATGTGACGGCTCTGAATCTAGGGCATGTACAGATGATATCCAAGTCTGAGTTCATAGGCATTACAAAACCAACTTCAACAGGTAAAGTAACGTTAGTTAAAACATTCTCTATGAAGGGAAGTACAATTGGTCTAAATTGTCCAAGCTCATTTAATCCCAACTCTTGCAATTGTTTTGTCAAGGATTTGGCCATATTGCTTTCAATTATCCCAACTACAAATTTGTGTCTCTTGCTGAAGAAGAGATAGTTGAAGAAGATGGTGGTGATGGTTCAAATGAAGAGCTTCTAATAGAAAAAGATGAATAATAAGTCACTTATGCTGATAAGGGTGAATCTCTTATCATTTGGTGAAGTTTGAGTGCAGCTCATGAAGAGCATGATGATTGGCTTCACAACAACATATTTAACACAAGATGTACTTCTCATGCACTACAACAAAAAACACCTTTTGAAGTGTTTAAAAAATGTTCCCTATAGTTATAAAGAGCATTTTTCAAGCATTGTTTTGACGTGCATCGCAAAAAGTTGGAGACTTTAGGCAACGTTTTCAAAATGCTTCCGAAAGTATACTTTAAGAAGTGTCTAAATAGAATATATATATAGATATATATATATATATATATATATATATATATCTTGCAGCAGACCAACAACAAAGTCTGCGTTCAAATTTCTAGATATAAACATAAAAAAAAAAATCTACAGATGCATATTCTTGTTGTTATATGTTGGACATTAATCCACTTCCGCTACTTCAAATTTCAAAAAACAAAGAGATTAATTGAATGTGTTTCCATCTGCTACGCAAATTGCAACCAAACCTTGTACAATTAAATGAAAAAATTAAAAAATCTATCTTAAGAAACCCTAACCGCCATAAACATAGAGAAATCGATAGGGTTGTAAAGAGGCTGCAGAGATGAAATTGTAGAAACAAAAACAAATAAAAAACAAATAGTAGACAGAAAGAGAGAAGGAGGGAGGTAAAGAATGGAGAGAACCTGAGGACCTCATGGTCCCTTTCGACTTTGCTACCTTTGGCAAAGAAGTTTTTGAGTAGTAAATCATCGTCGATCTCGCCCATCAAGAGAAAACCAACTTTTCATGACAATCAAACAAGGCCAGGGTCTTGACGAATTACCAAACTTTAGTATAGTCCGGTCAACCAGTGGCACAGAGAAGAAAGAAAATTAGGGTTTATCATTAAGGGAAGCCTACATTCACAGTACAGTCCGGTCAACCAGCGGCACAGAGAAGAATCTTGTGACAGACCAACAACAAAGGAGAGGTAGAGAGGGGGGGAAGAAGTGAGGGGGAAGTATACTTGTTACATTCGGCAAGCTTAAAACCGAAGAAGCCCTAACCTTGGAGAGCTTGAAACAAGAGCAATGAGAGCTTGAATGCGGGAAGAGAAAAAGAGAAAGTGGGAAGGAAGAGAAAAAGAGAAAGTGGGAAGGAAGAGAACGCAGGAGGGTTTATATAGTGTTGGCTTTTAGAAGCATCTTGAAAATGCCTCTAAAGGTGTTTTTGCACGGCTTTTGGAAGCATTTTGAAAAAGCCTCTAAAGGTGTTTTGCACGACTTTTAGAAGTGTTTTGAAAACGCATCTAAATGTGTTTTTGCACAGCTACAAAAGAAGCATTTTCATCTAAAGGTGTTTTTATGCAGTTATTGGAAACATTTGGCTATTAGAAGTGTTTTAAAACGTTGTATAAGAAGTGTTTTTGCGCGACTTTATAAGAAGTGTTTTGAAAACGTTGTATAAATAGCGTTTTTAGGCTATTTTTGTCATTTAACCCATTTATCAGCATTTTTAGAGCATTTTTTAGAGAAGCGCTGTATAATACTATACTTTTCGCAGCATTTGTACAAAAACGCTTCCTAAAGTATGCTGCTAAAAACCATTTTTGTTGTAATGATAGAAAAGTTTGTAATGTCATCATTGATGGTAGAAGCTATAAAAATGTGGTGTCAGCCAATATGGTGGAAAAATTGAAACTCAAGACCGAAGTACACCCACAACCTTAAAAGCTTACCTGGCTTCATAGAGGGAATTAGGTAAAAATAAACAAACGTTGGCTAGTTCAGTTTTCTATATGAAAGCATTACAGTGATGAAGTATTATGTGATGTCGTTTCTATGGATGCTTGTCATTTGCTTCTTGGTAGATTATGGAAATATGATAGGAAAGTTGTTCATGATGGGTTCCAAAATACTTTTGTTTTGTCAAAGTTAGAGTGAAGGGTATCTTAGGTCCTTCTAAATTAGAAAGAACTCCTAAACCTTCCAAAGGAGAGGGAAGAAATTTGTTCTCTAAATCTGATTTTGAAGAAGTGATATGGGATGTGCTAATGAAGCTTGTGCTCTTGTGGTGCTAGAAAAAAATGAAGAAACAAATGAACCCCATCTCATAATGCAACCTCTTCTTGATGAATTTCAAGAGGTCATTCCATAAAAAATTCAACCCGATCTTTCCCCTATAAGAGGCATTCAACATTGCATTAATCTTATGCCTGGTGTTTTCACTCCCCACAAGGCAACCAATCAAATGGATCTTCTTTCCCTTATTACAGGTGGTGTGAATGATGATGAAATAAAGAGTCATGGTGATGACATCCTCAGTCTTGTTGAAGGGAACACTTTGTGTTACAGAGATGTTCCCGTGGAGCATCTTGGCCATTTTCCATTTGAGTCATCATGGAAGAATGTGAGTATTGGCAATGGAGTTCCATAAGTCATGTGCAAACAAGAGAATGCCATTAATCCGATCATAAATACATGCATTGATTTTCGTTACGATTCCATTGTGAGTGGTGTTGTCCATTTCATTCACATTGACATCTCTACATTGAGTGTTGCTAAGAATCTAAATTAGGATTTAAAATCAGTTGCAAGTGCTGTAATGATTGATGCTCCTCATTTGAAAATGTATCAACCATATACTTGTAAAATTCGAGGATTTTTTTTCCAACTAGGGGAGTTTGACACCAGAGAGTTCTATGACACATCATATCATGACATCCAAGTGTTCCATGACACTTCTACTGATGTAACATGACAAGTCATCAACATTAGCAATGTTCTAGTATAGTTTCAGTCAGTAGTTTTGGGTAACTTCTGAAGCACACCTATACAAACTTAGTGTGGATTAAACTTTGATCCATATGTCATTGAAAAGATCTATGAGTCTAGTTTCCAATTCTTCAAATGGTGTACATTTTTGAGCTCTCTACAAGAAGTTATTGTCATTTTTCCATAAAGTGTTTATGCTAACTGTGGTTAAACCGCAGCTACGAGTTTTGAGGTTTCTTATGACTTTTCTCATTCCAAAGCTTATCTTTTTGTTCTAGAAAGATGTATATTGAGTCTATGATTAAGTTTCCTAGTTAGTGAAGTCTTGAAATTCTATTTTGCTATCTTGAAAATATAAGAAGTTATTGAGAGTCTTTACTCTTGCTTTGAGGGTTGTTCCAAGCCTAGACCTATATAAACCCATGGTTGTGTATGAATTTTTTATAGTACGAATTGATATTTGAATATAATCAGCCTTTGGCTTTTGAAGAATAATCTCTTCTTAAACTCTTATCCATTTGGTGGACTTCTGGATTGGTGGAGAGTTTTACTCTGTATCTCTTGGTGGTTTTCTTAGAGTGGTGATATCAGTATCTCTTTAGTGGCTCTTTGAGTGGTGAGTTTATCTATCTTTGCTCTGTATCTTTTAGGTGATTTTTCCGTGAGTGGTGAGCTCATCTATCCGTGTGTGTGTATTCTTGCTGGATTTTCTTTAGTGAACTTTGAATAGTGTCGTACATAGAAGGCTCTACTTGGTTCATAAGTTAGTTATCCATGCAGATTTCATAATTCACCCTGGCAGACAAATTCGGCATCAATTGGTATCAGATTAGCAACAAATTCTTGTCGCAAAATAGGCCCTCAAATTCTTGTATTGTGAGTGCGTATGTTCCATAGCTCCAAGAAATGGGCTTGAGTATAATCTCTCTGCCTTGGTTTCCACATAACCATCTAGATGTCGGTATCAGTTAGCATAAGGTAGGACTGACATTAGGGGCCAACACATCAGCACCGAAAAAGTGATTTACACTTTGTGGGGGATGTTTTTCACTTTTTGGCACTGATGTGTTGGCCCCTAATGTCAGTCCTACCTTAGACTAACCTAAGGTAGTCCTACCGAATCCTTACAGACTTATTTATTGTGTGTTTACTATAGTACTCTCCTTTCGCCCATGAATATTTACTCACGAACCTTTGTCAAATATCTTGTCTCGCATTGATTGGACTGATGTGATATCTCTCCATTCAACTGGGAGATGATGCAAACCCAATATATAATGTAGCCATAGTGGCTCACTCTCACATGAAAAAAGTCCCCATTTTAGGCTGAATGGATTCAGTACTTCTGATTGGTCTCTTCAAACTCATTAATAAAATCAAGCGATCAATTTCGAGGGGTAGTGCAGTTGGCCAGGATCATGCCTCAGGAACGTAGGTCTTGAGTTCGAAATGCACCCCCTTGGGGCCACTTGCCCGGGTGTACAAAAAAAAAAAAAAAAAAGATTAACCCAGTGTGTGGGAGACAGAGAGTCCATGTGCCCCGAGGACTTAGTCAAGTGCTCTAAAAAGGTTTGGATACCTCAGTTAAACACGGCCTACCTTTTTCTACCCATTTAAAGTAGCTTTTGCATTATACAGGAAAAGAAAGGAAATGATACACTCATGATCCTCTCATGTCCATTTTAAAGTCTTGCTAACATCTTGCCTACTCTAAAAAGTGATGCGTTGTAAAAAACAGTAAAATACATGAATGACCAACTGCATGTGTTTTAATTTTTCCATCATTTGTTGCACTTCGAAATAGGCAAGACCTTAACAAGACCTTAGCAGACAGGAGAGGATCTGGACTCGAAATTATATTGTAAGTGGCCCTCCGGATCCTCTCCTGATTGTTAAAGTTCTGCCTATTTCGGTGGTTAATATGTGGCAAAAATTTAAAACCTCAAATTTCACTTTTTTACTTTTGTTGAATTTTTTTCCACTCATGTTTACCAACTAAATAGACAGAAGTTGAACAATCTGAGAGGATATGGAACCCGTAAGCTATGCTTCCTACGTAGAAAGCAAAGGTTCCATTTTACAATGACATGCCTGAATCATTTGTTTTATGTAAGAGAAGTAGGTGACCCGTGACTTCAGCCCGTGAATTAGTAACAGTTCCAGCCTACACCACATAAATAACATATGATTTTTATAATATGTGAAAGAAAACCCTGGCGAACAGCTTTGGCAAATTTTGCTGTCTCTTTTTGTAGTATGAATAAAACGCATGGATTTGTAGTCTTTTAACATAGGATTTTAATCTTTTTGAAGTTTTTGTTCATGCTACAAAAGCTACAGAAAAAATTGTTATTGCTGATCAGCTGCCATTATTTAATTCATAATTCTTGAGAATCAATCGAACAAGTACAAATCATTTCATTCAAAATGGGTACATATTTCATACGATGTGTCAAACAATCTATGAAAGGCAAACTACTAGAAAGAAATTGCTACATAAGGTGAAGATGAGACAACATTCAACCTTTTCTTGACAAACCATCTATTCTAGCTATAACGACATTTTCCATTTACCGACATTAAGAAAGATCATTTACTCAAAATTTCATATATGAAGATCAAGGCCAGAACCCCCAAATTTCAAGCGAGTAATTTGATTGAGTTGTTCCGTCATCTCATCCGTGAGTTATTCTTCCAATCAACAACAATCCTAAGCCTAAAGAAAGAATTGTTGGCAACTCTAGGAAAAATTTGTTGACCATTTCTATTAACTTCCAAGGTATTAAGCCTATCTAAGCTACACCTCCACAAGATCTTATCAACTTCTTCATCCTTGAGAATAGGTCTATCAAGAAAGGATACTAACCTCTTCACTTGTCTCCTTGGGTATGTTTTCAGCTCCTCGTACTTCATAAACAATTTCTTGTGAGGCTTCTATAAGCTTTCATTCCAGTACTGTAAAACATTATCAAAGTAAGGCCCACTAGGATAGACACCCCTGCAGAAGTTCTTGAATGTTTCTTCCATAGGAAATGGTCCTTGTTCAGGTGTCCTACCAGTGTTCATGAAGTGCCACAGCGACACAAATGTGTGTTCGGGTTTCGAGTAGTAACATAGATGATCTTGCATGCAGTTGGAGTTCTTGATGGATTCTGGCAGTACATTATAACACATATTATCACTGTTAATCTAGAATTCTAAAGTTTGTACAAGGGAATGTGGGTGGTCTGTTATCAAAGGGTTTTCAGCATCATCAACAATATAGATGATGGCGGCGTATCTAGCCCGAGACAACTGGCCAAGCGAACCACCCAGGTGAACCCATCAGCTGGGTGACCTACGTGGGCTAAACCAACTATCACCCAAACCGAGCGCCAAGTAGCCAGTAGGATCACATGAGCATCAAACCAACTATGATCTGACTAAGTGTCAGGGGTGGAGTATTGACAAACCGATCAACCGTCTAATAACTAGGCAAATGCCAGAAGGTAGACTGAGAGTCAGATGACTGACCGAGGGTCCTAAAACTCTGAACGACCACCCGAGGGAAGACGACTATCGGAAAGGCTCAATTGAACCGACCATTACCAAGACGAAGTTACAAATAAGGAACAAAGCAGAGATTCGGTCAATGCTGAGCCGCCACGTGTATTCTATGCCAACTTCCTAACCAATTCAGAATATTCCTGACAGGTAGGACGCGTAATCTCCTAACCTCCTAAAACTCAGGTATAAAGGGAAATAATGTCCAATAAAAAGCACACACAAAAAATACCACTAACTTGATCATCAGAGTGGTGGAGGCCGGCGCCAATCCGGTGCTCCTCACAAATTACTTACAGGTAGCGAGTTTGTTCAAGAACCCCTGGAAGAGGATGACCAAATGACCATCTTGGTGAGCTGCTCCCAAGTATCATCACTGGGTGCCGTATGTGGGAAATCGCAAAGCATTTTTTGGTAAGACAAAGGTTGCATGGTTGAAACATAATCTGGGGTGATGGAGGCTCGCCGGAATGCTTTGTTGACAAACAACAAAGGCAGAAGGAAGGCCGAGGCCACCAGGATCACTGCTCTGGAGTAGTAGATACAAAACCTCCACTAGAGCATATAATGGATTACACAACAAAACTAAGAGCTGCATCGAAGGCTCAGTATGTGGGAATAACACTAGCATTTTGGTGACAATGAGACAGACAAGACTACCCACCTGGAGCATGAAAGAGAATGAGATGACAAACAAGAAAGGCAAGTAGACAGTCACTGCCTTAGTGTTCTGACATTTCATCAGACTAATGGAATGGGGAGCAGCAACAATTGAGCAAAAACAAAGGTTGTAGAAACTATAAAAGCTAGTTAAACAATTAAGGGGTGAACTCCCTCTGTAGTTGAGGCTCTAATACAGAGGACCGATCACCCTTTCTCTGTGGTAGTCATGTCCTACCCCCTCCCCAAGAAATTCAGAATCCCCTAAAGGGAGGCCTTCGATAAGAACCGAGACCCTTTTGATTACCTCCAGACATATAAGACCTTGATGCTCCTACATAACTACTCAGATAGGATCATGTGTAGAGCTTTCCTAGCTACTCTAAAGGGGTTGACACGGAAGTGGTTTGGTAACCTATCATCGAGGAGCATTAACTCCTTCTTGGAGCTCAGCCAATTGTTCACAAATCATTTCATTAGGGGGAGACATCATCGACAACCTGCCACCTAGTTACTCAATGTTAAACAATCGAAAGGAGAGTCGTTGAGAGACTATGTTTCTAGGTTCAACTAAGAGGTGTTACAGGTAGATGACGCCGACAAAAAGGTGGTATTGACTGCCTTTATAGGAGGACTATTACCCACCAAATTTATATTCTCCCTCTATAAGTCACCCCCGGTAGTATGGCTGAGTTGATGCTTTATACCCAAAAACACATGAATGTTGAAGACACCATGGACGCTAGAAGAGACAAAGGGGCCTACCCCAGAGAGCAACCGAAGAGGAAGAGGGAAGAACAACCAAGAATTACAAGATAAGATTATAGAGACAGTCATGCCCAAATGGGAGGGTAAATAGAGGGAATGAGGGATGCTAGCTCGATGAACCCAAACCTATACTCCCCTTAACTCACCCCTCGAACAGGTGCTAATGTATGTGTGGGATGATCCATCATTGAAATGGCCAAAGAATCTCAAATCCCCTCTAGAAAAGAGATCACAAAAGAAATATTATCAGTTTCATCTAGACCATGGCCATAACAAAGAAGATTGTTTCAACCTGAAAAAGCAAATAAAGATGCTCATCCAACAAGGCAGACTGAGGGGCTTTGTGGCCAGTCGCCCACAATCCCACCCGAAGACGAATGAAGGGTCCTTAGGTAACAAAAGCTCTGAACTAAGGGTTCTTAGAGAAATAAAATTCATCACAGGTGGACCAACTGTAAGAGGAGAATCAAATTCAGCTCAAAACTCTCATTCATAGAATGTAAGAGCGCTACAGGTAGGAGAAGTCTACTAAACCAATAGACCACAAAAAGTCTCAGGTTGATCAATAGGATATCACGTTCATCAAAGTAGATTCTCATAGAGTGCAACACCCACACGATGATATCTTAGTGGTCACGCTGATTATTGCCAACCATCGGACTCGGAGAGTTCTCATAGACAATGAAAGCTCGGCTAACATTTTATATTTGTTCACCTTTGAACAAATGGGAGTTGGGAAAGACAAACTTTGACCGACTGCTACACCGTTGGTAGGATTCATAGGAGATAAGTTGTATCCTATAGGGGTAGTCACGCTCCCCGTAACAGCTGGGGTCAGCCCCCGAAAGGTAACCAAGGCAGTCGACTTCCTGGTCATAGATTGCCCTTCTACATATAATGTCATTATAAGAAGACCGACATTAAACCAAATAAAGGTTGTTACTTTTACCTACCATCTGCTGATGCAATTTTCGATTGAGGAAGGCATTGGAGAGGTTAAGGGTGCCAAACGACTGCTCGCAAGTGTTACATTGCTTCCTTACATGTTAGAGGATAAAAGGAAACTCTCACCATCGATGATCGAGAAGGAAGAGAAGACGCTTGGCAGGAGCAGATAGGACTCATAAAAGACTTAGAAGAATTGTGCATCGATCTTGATCAGCCAGACTGAGTCATCTGGGTTGGGTAGAAGCTCCTGGAGGGATTGAAGCTGCGTTTACAGAAACTACTCACCACAGACAGAGATTCCTTTGTGTGAACTCATGCTGATATGCTTGAAATTGACCCAAGGGTCATCGCCTACTGGTTGAGTGTCAATCCATCCGCTAAGCAGATCAGGCAGAAGAAGAGAACCTTCACCATTGATGGAAATTAGGCCATCACAGAAGAAGTGGACAAACTATTGAGGGTCGGGTTCATACGAGAAGTTTCCTACCCCAATTGGATAGCCAATGTGGTCCTGGTTAAGAAGAGTAATGGAAAGTGGAGAATGTGTATGGATTTTACTGACCTTAATAAGGCCTACCCTAAGGATAACTTCCCACTTTCGAGGATAGACTTACTGTGGACTCTACTTCAGGACACTCGTTGCTCAGCTTCATGGATGCCTTCTCTGGGTACAATCAAACCTGAATGAAGGAGGCTAAGAGAAAACATCGTTCATACCTGATAGAGGGACCTAATGTTACAAGGTCATGCCATTTAGACTAAAACAATAGGGGCTACCTTCTAGAGGCTAGTAAACTGAGACTTTGAAGCTCAGATTGGGAGAAATGTGGAGGTTTATGTGGACGATATGCTAGTGAAGATCCTGAGAACCGAGGAGCACCTAGAAGACTTAGAAGAGACCCTCAACACCATGAGAAGGTATCAAATGAAACTTAATCCAGTAAAGTGCACATTCACAGTATCAGTAGGGAAATTTTTAGGCTTCATGGTCATAGAGGAATTGAAGCCAACCCCGAGAAAGTTAAAGATATACTGAACATGAAGACACCGCACACAATCAAAGAAGTGCAGCGGTTAGCTGGATGAGTCACGGCTCTCAACTGATTCATTTCCAGATCCACAGATAAGTGTTTCTCTTTTTTCCACATCTAGAAAAAGTTTGAATAGACCAAGGAATCCAACTAAGCATTCCAAGATTTGAAGGAGCATCTAGCAAACCTACCCTACCTTAGTCAAACCATCCAAGGAAAAGATCTATATCTCTACTTAGCCATGTCCGAGGTGGCTGTAAGTTCCATTTTAATCTGACACCAAGCTCGCATCCATACACCGGTAGACTACATCAACAGAGCCCTCCACAAAGTCGAGCTGAGATATCCCCCCATGGAGAAGCTAGCCTACACGTTGGTAACCGCGACAAGGAGGTTGAGACCTTACTTTTAGGCCCACACCATAGTGGTGCTGACGACCGATCGCTAAGGGCAGTGCTACAAAATCTGGAGGTCTCAGGACATATGGTCAAGTGGGTAGGAGAGCTTAGAGAATTTGACATTTAATACCACCTGAGGACTGCAATAAAGGGACATGTGTTAGCAAATTTCCTCATGGAGTTAACCTTGCTGGAGCAGGATAAGGAGGCCTTAGTTGAGGCAAACTGGACCCTACATGTAGACGGGTCTTCAACTAACTTGGCTAGCGGCACAGGCTTACTGTTGACCACTCTAGAGGGAATCAAGATCGAACATGCAATTTGCCTTAGTTTTAGGGCAACCAACAACGAAGCAGAGTATGAAGCCTTGATCGTTGGTACGCAGTGAGAGAAGCTGGAGCTCGTCACATTATCGTATACACCGATTCCAAACACATAGAGGGACAGGTAATGGGCGAGTATGAAGCTAAGGCGGACTGGATGTAGGAGTACCTGGCCAAGGTAAAGGACCTAGTGTCTTGGTTCAACAAGTTTGAAATTTGGCACATCCCTAGAGACCAAAATGAGCATGATGGCCAAGTAGCCCGATTAGCTTTAGACGACAAATATGCCATGGAAAGCCCATTATCGATGGGACATATTACTAAGATAAACACTCAGACAATTGGGAAAGTTATGGCGGACAAGGAAGAGAATAATTGGACAACCCTGATCGCATATTTTCTTAGAATATGAGAACTCCCACCAGATAGAGCATAAGCTAAAAGAATCAAGCTTAGAGCCAGCTGGTACAACCTGATCAACGACACCCTCTACAAGTGAAGTTTCACCATACCTTAAGGTGCTTGTTGCTTCAGGAGGCAGACTACACTATGAGGGAGATCCATGAGGGAATATTTGGGAACCACTCGGGAAGCCGATCACTGGTGCACAAGCTTGTCTGAGTGGGATATTATTGGCCAACTATACATATGGAAATGTGATTGGTGCCAACAATTTGTAAACGTCCCACGACAGTTAGCCAAGGAACTCATGCCCATGATCGAACCTTAGGCATTTGCCTAATGGGGGATAGACATCATTGGCCATTTTCCCTTGGCAAAAAGGTAATCAACTATTTCACCAAGTGGGTGGAGGCTGAGGTGTTGGTGACCATTACCAAGGGAAACATATGAGTCTTTGTTTGGAAGTTTATAGTGTATTGTTTTAGCATACCACATGTGAAAGTCATGGACGATGAGAAATAATTCGACAACCGACATTTTTGAGAGTTCTGCTCTCAGATTGGTATCAAAAACCACTTCTCCTCCTTGGCACACTTGCAAGCCAACGGTCAAATGAAGGTGACTAATAGGATGATATTGAAGATAATCAAGACCAGACTTGAAACTTTCAAAGGACTATGGCCAGAGGAGTTACTAGGGGTCCTATGGGCATATAGGACCACCCCACAAAGCCCCACAAGAGAGGCGTCTTTCACTCTAGCCTTCGGAAGTGAGGTAGTTATATCTATGGAAGTCAGCTTGATAAGCCTCATAACCTAACAACTAGATATCGAGTAGGAAGAAAAGGACCTACGACTGAACTTAGATCTCCTAAAAGAGAAAATGACTGATGCCTTCCTCAGAGTAGTAGCCTACCAGTAGAGGATGATGAGATAGTGTAATATAAAGGTACAATGAAGGGAATTCAATGATGGAGAACTAGTTCTGCAGAGGGTGACCCTAGCAACTCAACTCCTAAGAAATGAAAAATTGGGGCCCAACTGGGAAGGGCCATATCAGATAATCAAATCCCCCTGAGCAAACGCCTACTACCTAGAAACATTGGAGGGAAAGCCTTTGCCTCGGCCATAGAATGTTAAACACTTGAAAAGGTATTACCAATGAACATGTAATTTCAATTGTGATAATAAAATCCTTACACTTGTTGATGTGCAGTATAAATGATCTACAACAAGTCCTGACCTGAGTTGAAAGGATGGATTAACCATGGAAATGGCTTAAGTCTGGAAAAATGACACTCAGTCTATAAATGATCTATAACGAGTCCTGAGCCGAGTCAAAAGGATGGACTAACCATGGAAATGGCTCAAGTTTGAAAAAAATGACCCTTGATCTACAAACGATCTATAATGAGTCCCGAGCCAAGTTGGAAGGATGAACTAACCATGGAAATGACTCAAGTTTGGAAAAAATGGCCCTCGATCTACAAACAATTTACAATGAGTCCCGAGCCAAGTCAGAAGGAAGGATTAACCATGGGAATGACTTAAGTATGGAAAAATGACCCTCGGTCCTAAGCAGAGTTAGAATGATGGACTAACCATGGATGGCTTACGTTTGAAAAAATGACTCTCGGTCTATAAACAATTTGCAACAAGTTCTGAGTCGAGTCAAAATGACGGACTATAACACCCCTCACCAAGATGCACATATTACTATATACATGTCACACTTAGAATGCTAACACGTCACATAAGTTTTGTACATATATAGGACTAATAAAATGCACATATGTTGATCTAATCATTGTCACAACTTTAGAAAAATACCTATAAAAATATAAAAATAATTTAAGAGTGAAACTTATATGTTTGAATAGACATGGAAGTCTAGAGTCTTTCACAACAAACGGTGAGTGAAACAAACACCAAATGAAAAAATTAAAGACAATTTACTAAGAAAGGAAAAAAATGGTCATGATAATTTCTGAAACTGTCCCAAACGAATGACACAACTTTGTAAGTCAATATATATCAATCCTATAGGAATCACCCTAAAAATGATATATGCTTAGAAAGATTTATGAGTCTACTTTCCAATGTGACAAATGATAAGTGAATTGAAGTTTTCTAGAAGAAGTTACAACAATTTTCCTAAAAAGTGTCTGTGCTATCTATATAATATGAATTAATAGATTTTAAGGTAACTTTAAAAATATACCAATAAAAAGAATGAATTAGAGAGCAAGCCTTATTGATTTGGAAATCTCTTGAAGTTTAGTTTCCAATAAAAAAAACGGTGAGTGAATCCGAGCTTTGTAGAGAAAGTTATGACCGTTTTCCCACTAGGTGTCTGTGCTGAAAAAATTATAGTGAGATGATGTCATCAAAGTGGAACATTCCGCACAATCCCGATTTTTACACAATTTTAAGGATTTTTTCACTACAGACCTACCTAAATATGAAATTGAAAATTAGGGTTGCTATTTAGGTTTATAAAAACATAGAAACTCATAAGAAAGATAATCTTTTGAAAAAGTTTTGTAATAGTAGGGATTTTGAAGAAAAAAGCTAGAAAACTTTGAGGATTTAAAAGATGAAAAGAAGGAAGAACACAACAAGCTTTGAAAATCCAATTTCCAGCAATAAGAAGCAAGTAATCACATAAATTTTACACATTTTGTTTTTTATTTAGGATCTTAGAGCTTTGCTTGAAAATTTTAAAGGATCCTTCATGTTTTAAGCCTGGTTTTATTAGAAAATATGAGAATTTTGAAAGTTTTGTTAATGAAACAAGTAATTGCATAAATATTATATGTTTTCGTTCTTTGTTTAGGTTCTTAGAGCTTTGTTTAAGTTTTGAAAATTGATTCTCCATGTTTTAAGCTATGAATCTTTAGAAAATCTCTCTGTCTTGAATAAAAGTATATAAGTTATACTCATTGCAAAGTTTTTTCTCAATAACTCTTCATGTTTGAACATGTTTTATTATATAAGAAAAGATTATAAGTTGTTTAGCTTATTTTGATCATGTTTAGAAGAAGGACATTAATATTTCCTAAAGTTGTGGTTAAGGATTAAAAGGCCTATGTGATTTTATGAAAGTATAAGCATTGCTTATGATTAAATCTAACTTTAAAAAAACATTATTCTTAGTTTGTGCTTAGATTGAGTCAATCAATTCTTTGTATTTGTAAGATGAACCAACCATGATTTTATAATAGTTGTAATAAGACTATAAGTTTTGGGAAATAGATAATTATTTTTTAGAAAAGTTAAGTTTAGAAAGGATCATGCATATATGCATATAATATTAAATTGTAAACTATGTCATGCTTAACTATGAATTGTTTTGTTTCAAACCTTTTATAGAATGATATCATAAATAGTAATATGTTAAATTTTGATTTATAATAGTGTATAAGATTATTGTTAT
>JAOXJP010266656.1:0-20524 GCA_025762735.1 Platanus orientalis
CCCCTTTTTGTACGCTAACCTCCGTTGGGGGTCAAGAGGGCGAACACGCCAATACTAAAAGTGATTGGCACCTGTTTGGTTAAGAGCACTTTATAAGGGGACACCAAATCCCGAGGGATTGTCAGGCATTGCCCCAATCATCCATTGGCAACCAATGGCGTGATATCTCACCAGTTAAACTGCAGATAATTCGAACTCCTTCAGTCAAAAGTCGTTTACGGACAGACAAATTTCATCAGATTCGTGAGACTTCGATTTAAGTGGGACCCAACATTGGCTAGTTAAGTCTACTGCATCGGACCACGTGGAGCACTATGATCTCCAGCGATCCATTCTTCGTGTCCAACTTAGTTATGTAAAATGACCCCACCTCACTATTTCCACGACGTCACCTGCCATCAAACACCGTTAATAACTGTCCAAAAGCAAGCTTATCTTCTTTATATGGTAGCCCGTGAAGTTCTTATTCATATCCATCGGAGGGCAAACCCCCTCCCTCCCTTCTCTCTCTCCTGTATTTCCGTCGTTCGGCTTTTTGTTCTCTGAGCGGGGGTTTCCCGGCCATTTCTCAACAAAACCATGGCCGAAACCCCACCTCAGCAACATGGATCGGACCCTGAATTGTTGCAATACTGGTGCTACCACTGCAACAAGCGAGTCTCCGTTGAAGCCCTAACCAATATACCTGATTTGATCTGCTATGAATGCAAAAATGGCTTCGTGGAATCGATCACTGACGCCACTCCTCCACCGTCGTCACCACCACCACCACCTCCGGCCAGTCGTCGCAGCCAAGAATCTTCTTTCAGCCACCAGTTTCTTCAGGTCCTCCGGTTGATCGCTCAAGCAGCTCATGACGAAGACGCTCCACCTCCTCCACTGCCTCCTGATCCCGTTTCAGATCCCTCCGAAGCCGATGATTTTCTTCGGATTGAGCTTGATGGATGGGACAACGACGATGACGATGATGAAGACGACCTCGAATTTGGTAACATCGATGGAGATCGATCTGATAATGAGATCGGGGAGGACGAGGATGATCAAGAGGAAAGTGAAGGAGATCGGCGTCGTAGGCGCCGCGACATCCTCCGGCTCCGGATCAGGGATTTCGCTTCTCGCGCGACGAGTCGTCGGAGCGGGAATCGGTTCCTCGATTGGTCGGAGATCTTGATGGGTTTGGAAGACAATACGATCGAATTACGTGTGGAGGTGCCTGAATCGGACGGATATATAGGGAATCCGGAGGATTACGTTGACGCGGCTGCATACGAGGTATTGTTACAGAATTTGGCGGAGAGTGATGGAGGAGCAAGGAGAGGTGCTCCTCCTGCAGCGAGGTCGGCCGTGTTGGCATTACAGACGGTGGAAATCACGCCGGCGGAGGAGGGTTTGATATGTGCTATCTGTAAGGAATCGGTGCCGGTGGGTGAGACGGCGAGGAAATTGCCGTGTGGGCATGGGTACCATGGGGACTGCATAGTGCCGTGGCTGGGGTCGAGGAATTCTTGCCCGGTTTGCAGGTTTGAGTTGCCAACGGACGATCCGGAGTATGAGGAAGAGAGAATAAAGAGATCGACGGTGTCTGCCGCAGGTGGACCGTCGGATTCCGGACGCAGTAATAACGACTCTGGTTAATGGTACGTTTGCAATTTCTACTCTCTTTCTTCTTTCCTTTGCCTTTTCAGTGTTCCCCCAGCCCCTTTTTTCTGTAGGTTTTGTTGTTAATTAAACGTGCTTGAGAACGAGAATTGTTGGATTTGTTTGCTTTTCTTGTTCGTTGTTTCTCGTGAATGTAAATATT
This sequence comes from Platanus orientalis, assembly GCA_025762735.1. NCBI lineage: Eukaryota > Viridiplantae > Streptophyta > Magnoliopsida > Proteales > Platanaceae > Platanus > Platanus orientalis. The sequence continues at coordinate 1,802 of JAOXJP010266656.1, forward strand.
TCCTCTCAAATTTCAATTGTCATATTGATGGTCTCGAAACTCCAAAGAATCTTTATTGAATTGAATGGTTTGTTAAATATGATCTTGCTCAATCAGATCTGAGACAGCAACGTTGTTGTGCGGTGTTACATTCTAGGAGAGATTTTGGTACTTCTAGGAAGGTAATTGACTCTCTTAAGGTATTTACTCATTAACGCAACAAAAAACCTCGATAACTGATGCCCTTAAAAAATGCATATGGAGAGATTGATGTTAGAGTGAATACCAAAAAGGATTACCTTATCAATTGGAACACATTGTGTAACCAAAGGGCAAAGGAGGCTTTGGTTCAAGAAGAGTGAAAGTAAGGAATGTGTAACAGCCCTGTGTTATCATAAGAATTCAAACACTAAAATAAAAGAAGGAAAATGGGAGAATTAGAGGGAAGTGATAGTGTCTTAGGGAGATTAGACCTCTGAATTCCTTCAAGAGGGTTCACATCTCTTGCAACTCTCAATTGGGATGAATATTTTTGATTGATTTCCAAAGACCCTATTAGCTCATTTTATAATCAATTACTTCTTAGCTTATTTAAAAACCTAAACATAAACTTTCTATTTTCTTATAATTTAAGTCAAAATAAAATTTAGAGTTTTTAATGTATATCCTACCAAAAGAGGATTGCGTATTTGAAACTACCTAACTTAAACTCTTGCTAATGAGGGTCATTACATTTCATTCCCCATGAGATCAGCTTTGTCTGCAAGAACAATCAAAAATATTTCATGGATCTTAGGCCATTGATCTCAAGTCATGTCATCCTAAATCATAAATTGCAAGCTGAGTTTCTCACTACTGTCAATCTACGGGCCAGCATCACCATCTTTTAAATTGTTGGACTCATCTTTTTTTATTTTTTTTTTGATAAAAGAAATTTAAATATTAAACAGGGGATAAGGCATCCCCAAAACCCACACCCCACTGGGGTCACATCAAGGAGGAAATTCTTAAAATATTTCCCCACCCTCTCTTGGTATCAACATAAGAATATCCTACAAACTCTTTCCAGTTCCCTGCCCAAAAACAAAATAAATCCTTTGCTTTTCTCTAGACAATGAAAGCCGGTTCAGTATGGTTCTTAAATGTGCGGTTATTCATTTCAGCCCAAATAGACCAACAAACTGCTGGGCATAGCAAATTCCACAGAATTTTGGCTTTCCCCGAGGTCTTTACTAGCTTTCAGTTGTGGATCATGTCGGAAATCTCCCCCGAAAACACCCACGTACCTCTTGCCTCTGTCAATGATTCCTCCCAAACTCTCGGGCGAAAAGGCAATGGATGAGAAGGTGATTGACAGATTCACCGTCTTGGCGACACATAGGGCACATATTTGGAATGTACATACCACTTTTTTGAAGAGGATCAATAGTTGGAAGTCTTTTCCAACAAGTTGTCCACACAAAAAATCCCACTTCCTAAGGGTTCTTTAACTTCCAAACCTTCTTCCATAGATCACATGGCTCACCCCTTTCACCAATGAGCTGCTAGCAAGATCTAACAGCAAAGCTACCATTTTTTGATTTAGTCCATCTCCAAGAATCTTCTATATCATTCTGCAAACTAATATTTTTCACCATCCCCATTATTCTCATCATTCTATTCATCTCCCAATCATTTAAGGGTCTTCTTAGGTTTCAATTCCATCCATCCATCTCCATAGGGCCTCTACTATCCACCACCTTCATATCTTTGTTGCGAGCTATAGCATAAATAAGGGGAGCTTTCACACATAGAGGCCGGTTAGAACAGTTGTTTCATTCTAAAACTGAGTTTTTTTTTTCCATTTCCTACCTCAACCTGAATAGCCTTTTTAAAACCTTCCACAAGCTGCATGATGTGTTTCCAACAACTCACTTCATGAGAGGAAGTGGGAATTTTCATTTCCCAATTATTTGCCAAGCCATCTTTGTTTGCAATCACTTGCCTCCAAAGCCTATCATGCTCAATCCCAAATCTTCACAACCATATGGATAACAAAGCTTTATTCAATTCCTAGATCCCTCTTATCCCTAGACCGCCATTTCTTTTGGGTTTGCATATCTCTTCCCAAGCAACTAAATGAGGGCTCATTTCATCTATCTCTTTCCCCCACAAGAAGTTCTTTTGATCTTTTTCTAGTTCCTTTGCTACCAAGGAAGGAATGACAAATAAAGACAAAAAAAAAGACGGCAAATTTCCAAGACTGACTATATCAATGTAATTTAGCTTTTTGTTGATCAATATAAACCCTTCCTCCCTCTGATAACAAATTGTTGGTCTCATCTACTAACAATATCGTTGATGCGGACAACAAGAAGGGACTCTTGTATGTGCCCCCACATGAGAGGGCCAAATTCAAAGTAGAGTGTTATGTGGGTTTAATTAGAGTTATTTTGGTTTAAGGACAATTTTGTAATAAGGCTAATAGTGCCATGGGTTAATTTGGGTTTTTAGTTGTTGGATTGTTTTTGTAATAAGGCTTGAAAGCGAAGGTTAGTTTAGGATTTTAGGCTAATCCCAAAACAGATTTTTAACCCAAGTTTTCTAAGGTCAAAACTTGCCTTTTTTGGCTTGATTTTGGTGTCATTGAAGAGGTTAGTCAGTTACTTTTTTGATGAGACCAAGATTACACAAATCCGAGATGATCTGGGAAAGTTATGGCCAAATTACTAAAGGGGTATCAGTGAGTGACGGGAATAATGTTTTAGAAGGTTTGTGTTTTAGAATGTCTTAAGTTTTAGTAGTCTAAAGTTTATGAAAGTGTGTTATTTAGAAGTCCTTTTGAAATTACAAAGTTGTTATTAGAAGTTTCTTAATTGTTTTTAGAAAGTCAAGTTTTAGGAAATACTGAAGTCCCAAGTTTAGGAATTTAGAATTGATCTTCCACTCTGGACACCTTTATCTAAAATTTAGGGCTTTTGATCTCCTAAGAATCCCCTATTAAACCCCTAAGCTCTCTCCTTGATTCCCTTCTTATTTGCTATATTATTGGAAAAGATTTTACCATGGTTTTATGAAATCTCCATTAAAGAATCTTCCAATGTCTAAACTTTTGCGATTTCACATGGCAAATCTTATAAAAAATCAATGAAAATTTGACCATAGGACCCTTAGATACATTAGAACATATCTAGAAAAAAATGTAATTTTTTGACATACAATCAGGGGTATTTAAGTAATTTTGGGATTCTGTCCAGAAATTTCCTTATGGGTTTCTTTCCCCTTTTTATCACTCTTTTCTATTCTAAACTCTTCTAGTTCCCTCCCCTTTATTATATTCATCAAGTCCTACAATTTTGGTTATTATATGTGTTTTTAAAGATCATTCTTGGTTGTTTAAAGCGTGTTCTTGCTTCTACATCTTCTATTTGTTATTCAATTGAGCTTTTGGATATCGTGCCACTACTCAAGATTTTTTTTTGGAGGGATTAAAGAAACTTCATTAAAAAAGAGAGGAAAAAGAAATGACAAACAAACAAGACACATTCACTAGGGCAGTGAACACACAGAAAAGAAAAACAAACAAATAAGTGGAAAAGTCCAAGAGCAACAACAACCACAAAGGCTTACTTCTGCCCACCCGAAATGATAAACCACTCCATCATATCAAAATCCTTAGAGATAGAAGCCCAATCAAGCAAACTCTCATAAACCCGACACAAAGTCACTCAACGGAGTTCTTATCTTCAAAGAGACAAAGGTTCCTTTCCTTCCAAACCAACCAACAAAGGGTCTCGGGGAGAAAATGCCAATAAGGATTTGGAATATTTGCCAACTTTTTAATCCACCATTCGGAAATAAGGGCCTTGATAGTGTTAGGGAAGACTTAAGAAATATTAAGGTGAGAAAGAAAGAAATCTCAAATCTTCCACTCGATGTAGTACAAAATAAAGAGATGGTCAAGTGACTCCTCTTCCATCCTACACAAATAGTATCTATTGGCCAAATTTCAACCTCTGCTTGTAAGATGGTTGAGAGTAAGAATATTATCTATAATAGAAACCCAAAGAAAAAAGGTCACCTTTGAGGGAATTCCCCGAGTCTAAATGCCATTGGAAGGAAACTCAATGATGGAGATTCAGTAAGTAGCTCATCAGTTGACAGCAGCCCACCTCCACCCAACAAGAAGAATGAAGGAATCAAGAGCCTATCGGCTGGACATCAAGGGTAGTTTGGGTATTGGGTTATGGGAATCCCTCCCTTGTGATTTTATCTTTATCTTAATCTTTTATATTTATTTTTTATTTTTTTTAAGGTTAAGTTGAGTCAATAAAGGGCAGATCGACAGCACTATAAGGGAGCCTCATTGGTTTCCTTAGTTGCTGAATTCTAGTTTCTAGAATAGGAAAAGCATGGTAGGAGTTCACTAAAAAATGTAAGGTAGGATTTAGGATCTTCTTGTTTTTAGTGAGTTTTATGTTTTGTTAATTAATAGTTACTATTAAGAGATAATTTTAGGAATTAGAAAGTGGGATCTTGGAAGGGAATATGGGTTTCCAAAAACCCAAATTTTGTATCTATATAAACACCTTCCCAAAGGTGAGCATTTTGTATATCTATATAAACATTCGTTCTTAGTAAAGTTGAGCATTTTTGGGTGTACTGAAGAAAAAATGTTGCAAGGCTCACTCAAGAAAAATTATCAAGCCCGGCATTTGTGAGTGGGTGAAATCCATTCATCACAGTTGTAGCATAACCCCTTTTTTCCCGTCTTGCTTTCATTTCTGCAATTGTCAACCTCTTGAAATTAGGGTTAACAAGTTTGGATGCCCCATCTTGTAGATTGTTCGCTGTTGTTTGTTCATCTTAATTGAATCTAACTATTTGTTCAGATCATAACATCTTCCCTTCAAGCAATTTGCCAAAGAAATATCATGGAACAGATCTCTAGTATTCTGACTTTGTACGTCCAATTGTATATCTTCTCGAAGCACCCAACAAAGATACTTTACAAGTCGTTGGGCTGGAATGTCGATGAGTCGACTAGTAGCCTCTCAAATTCATCCTGATAATCATGTAGTTTCCTAGTCTGTTGCAGCTTCTTGTACGTGATGGTGAAATCATTGTATTGTGTTGGGCCAAACCGTATGGTTAAATATTTCGTAAAGAGTCACAATTCTATCCATTTCCCATAGTGTTGTTCCAGCCAATAGTACCATTGTCATGCTTCATTCTCCAAGTAATGACACATTATGCTAGAACTATTCGATGCAATTTCAAGAATCATTCTGCTTTGCTGATCCATGGCACTGGATTAATCCCATGGAATCAAGGGAACTCTAACTTGAGCGTAGGCATCTTTGTTATTTGCACATTAGCAAGGAAGGTAATTGACTCTGGTTAATGGTATGTTTGCGATTTCTACAATCTTTTTTTTTTTTGGTCCTTTTTTCTTTTTCAATCTTCACCTCCCCCCCTTATTTTTTCTGTAGGTTTCGTTGTTAATTAAATGTCCTTGAGAACGAGAATTGTTGGATTTGTTTGCTTTTCTTGTTCGTTGCTTCTTGTTAATGTAAATATTTCCTCTCAATTTTCCCATTGATGGTCTCAAAAGTCCAAAGAATATTTATCGAATTGAATGGTTTATCTGATATAATATTTCTCAATTAGATCTGAGATGGCGACATTATTGGGTGGTGTTACATTTGAGGAGAGATTTTGGTACTCCTTTTTCTTTTTTGATAAGAGAAAAGCTTTATTGAGAAACGGGGATAAGGCATCCCACAAAAAACCACAAGCAGGAGCCACCTCCAAGCCCTTCCAAAAAACCACAATAACTAATGCCCTTCAAAAGCACATATGGAGATAGTGATGTTAGAGTGACTGCCAAAAAAAGATTAACTTCTCAATTGGAACACATTGTGTAAATCAAAGGACAAAGAAGGAGGCATTGGTTCAAGAAGAGTGAAAGTAAGGAATGTGTAACAGTTCTATCCTGTTACAAGAAGTTAAATACTAAAATAAAAAGAAAAATGGGAGAATTAAATGGGAGATATCTCAAGAGAGTTCACACCTCCTACAACTCTTAACTGGGATAAATGAATACTCTTGATTGATTTCTGAAGACCCTATAGTTGACTTGTTATACTGTATAGATATGAGATACAAGAATGAAAAAAGAAGAAGAAACCGAGTGGGAGAAATTCAGCCTCTACATTAGAATGAACCACAACTGATTGTTTCTTGTTACACCAAGCAACTAGGTTACCATTGGATATTACTAATATCCAAATGTAGATTTTCAATTTGTCACAAAGCCAACCCTGTCTCTCTTTGAAAAAGCCTCTACCCATAAATGTCCTCTATTGGTATATAACAACCCTTTGTTTGGATCCTTTTTGAGATACCTAGGTACCCTATATGCAGCCTTAAGATGTACTGTAGTAGGAGCATGCATGAAGTGGCTAATGACCCCAACTGCACAAGGGATATCAGGGTGTTTCAAAGAAAGATAAATCAAGCTGCCCACATTAAGTAGTCTCTATCCCTCATCTTCCTTTAACTTATGATTGGAGTCAATGGGTGTTTCACAAGGAAGGTAACCTATCATTCTTGTCTCCTTGAGCAAATCCAAAAAATATTCTTGTTGGGACATAAAGATATCTTTCTTGGATTTGGAAACTTCAATTCCAAGAAAGTGTCTTAGCTGGCCTAGATCCTTGATTTCAAATTCAGTCCCCAAGAATCCTTTTAACAGATTGATTTTCTCAGGTTCATTACCCATCAACATAAACAACAAGTGTTGTTGTTTAGCATCCCAATATTTGACAAATAGGGTATGTTCAGCCTGATGCTGTTTATACCCATATTTAATCATGGCACTTCTGAACTGTTCAAACCATGCCTTAAGAGACTGTTTTAAACCAAATAGGGCCTTCTTTAGGTGGCATACCTTCTCTTAGCCAAGCTGATATTGGATTCTTGGTGGTGGTCTCATATAAACTTTTTTTTATCAAAATCACTATGAAGAAACAAATATTTTACATCTATTTGTAAGAGTGGCCAATTCTGATTTGCTACAATAGATATCTACACTCTCCCTGAGTTCATTTTGGCTATAAGAGCGAATGTTTCCTAATAATCGATTCCATATGTGTATATTCATTCGCCACAAGCCTAGACTTGTATCTGTCTATTGTTCCATTCGAATATAGCTTTACAGAATAAATCCATTTACATATAACGGGTGATTTACCTTTGAGTAAATTCACAATATCCCATGTACCATTTTTCTTCAACGCTTTCATTTCCTCATCCATTGCTGCCTTCCACTTTGGTTGTGAGAAAGTCTCAGGCACACTGCTAGGAATAGACACTAAGGACTGAGAGGAGGAAAAAGACAAAGGAAGGTGACAGGTTATCATAAGAAATGTGATTAGAGATTGGGTGAAGAGTACAAGTACTTTTCCTGAGAGCAATCATGGTGAGGCACATGAGAAGTGGGATTGTTTGATGTCACCCTATTTTTCTTAGCATATACATGGATCGTCTGTGATCACCTTATTTTTCTTAGTATATACATGGATCTCCTTATCATCACTTACTCCTTTAGTCAGATCACTTCCATACTCACTTGTGATATGATCAAATTGATGATTGTCTTAATCAAACAAGAATGGAGGAACAAAGATAGGCAAGGGAGAAGACTCCTCATCACTATGACCATTCTTCCCATGAAGACGAGTCTTCGAAGGCGAGAAAAAATGTATACTTTCAACAAAAGTGACATCCAAAGAGATATACCACTGCGAGTAAGAGGGTGATTGCACCTATATTCTAACACGTTAGGAGACTCTTGTATATTCTTCCACACAAGAGAGCAAGATTCAAGTCTTGTATTTTATGTGAGTTATTTAGTGTTAAGGGTTGGGATAATCTTGTTATAAGGCCATAAATAGGATTTTTTTAAGATAAGAGTATTTTTGTAATAACGCATTGTTACTAAGGGTATTTTAATAATTTTATTGTGTCAGCAACTCAAAGTGGGGCCCTCTTAGAGTGCTGGTTGAAATCCTCTAGAAGGGCTTGATTTTGGTAGTTTTTGTATTTAGAAAGTAAAGGTTTTAGTAGTTTTGTTAGGAAAGTCTTAGGTAGCAAGTAAGCTAGTTGTTTAAGAGTTTTAAAGTTGGTTTCTTGTTATTTTCTTGAGTTTGTGAAGGTTGTACTTTTTTGTATTGGTATAATGGAAAATAAAAGATTTTAGTTGGTTTTGCTCCTATAAGTGATGCTTCTCCTTCTTCTTCAAATCTTATGCCTTGGCTTAAAATCCATGTAAGGATTACTTGGATCATGGGATAGAGATTACTCTAAAGGTATTTATCTTTATATTTCTTATTTTTTTCTTCTCTCCTCATTTTTCTTCCCCTTAATTCTTCTTCTTCCTTGCCATTGTAGAATCAAAGATTCCCTTGACTGGTTTTAGAGTTCTCATTAAAGTATGTGCAAGCCTGAGTTTTATATAATTTGAGAAATCAAATCAATTCAGAATTGCATAAAATTTTAAACCTAAGATCCTTGTGTACATCATAAACTATCTTAAAAGTTTCATAAAGTTTTGACGTAGGACCAAGGGTGTCTGCACCCAAATTTTGACTTAGGTTAATTAATGAAATTAGATGGATTCATTACAATAAGGGATAAGGTCAAATTCTAGACACCTCTCAACTTCAGATAATCATGCATTCTTGAAAGATACTCTGGTCACAAAGTGTAATATCGATATCAAAACCTTATTCAAAGATCAGCCAGACTAAACCCTAATTTCTCCAAGAAACACCCTAGGATTACGAGGGTCAAAATTTCAATATGTCAGCCCCATTTCTTTTTGAATTTGCCAACCTTCATAAGCCTTCCCACATTGAAGCATCAAAAGATTGAAAAATTACCATTTTACCCCTACACCTTTAAAATATTTCAACTTTAATTTATCAAAATCATTTTCTCTAGAATTCTCTAGCCTCCATAAGCCTTCCCACATTGAAGTATAAAGGGCTAAAAAATTACCTTTTTACCCTTAGATCTGTAAAACTTCTCATTTTTCCTAAAAATTGGACCCTCAATGAACCCTAAAAATTACCCCCATCATCCAAATGCCTCCAAGTCAGGTCCTGTGCCCTCCCATCATGATCATCTTCAAATCAATCTAAAGAACTAGAATTTATAGAGACTCAAACAACCCTAAAGTCCCAATACTTCTTCAAACCCTTAAAAAATAGTTTTGACCATATTTAACCTACTATAGCTCCCCAAAAGGCCTCCTGACAGTCAAATTCAGATTAATCGGAGACTAATTCTCAGTTTTTGCCAAGACTTCAAGGCCACCCTTTAAGCTCAAATATTGCCAGAGCCACTCTACATCAATTTCCTCAATCTCCACAGATTAAACCCAATCACTTTTAGTAAGTGATGGATCCTCAGTAGACCCCTGATAATTCATCACAAGCTAGAAACTCAGCTAATCAGTGGTCCCATTTTGGAAAACCTAAGACTTTCCAAAAAGAATCCTATCAGCATTTGACACTCGGTGAGCCCTTGGGAATTCTCCCATAACCCAAATCTCTTAAGGTCAAGCCTATTTTTTTCCTATTTTTCAAGATCTTTGATAAACCCCCTAATAAATAGGTCCATTTATAGACCCAACATAGCCTAATTGCTCATATTCTCACAAATCTAGGTTATGTTTTTTTGGCTAAGTGACCCTCCTTTGGGAACCCCCTGAGAACTCTTCGAAAATCAGATTGTTGATCCATCAGATCCTGTGTTCTTAAGATTTTAATACAAAAATATTCAATGACAAGGAAAAATCCCACCTGGGACTCAGCAAAAACTTGTCTCAATTCCACTAAAGATTTGATAAAAGATAAGACAAAGTTTTGAATACAAATTTTGACTCGAGTATCGGTTTCACAAATAATCTAAACCTATGTCTCATAAAATTTGAAGGTTATCTTTCATATTAAGACCTTGAAAATCAATTTTACCATTTTATCCCTCCTGCATGGGTCCAAGTCATTTCGGAGCCATTCAGACTCAGTTTTGACCTACCTACACTCATCTAAATTTGATTCTGACAATTACATTGTGACTAGGGCATCTGGGAGATGTGAAAAACACATAAGCCTCAAAACTTTCTAAGGTACCGAACCTAAAAAGCATACACAGACAGTAAAGGGTTAAAATTGAAGAAACCATTGATATTTTTGAGAAAAACAATCATTACTTTTTAAATATTTTTGAAAAAGTAATCATCGCATTTTCAAAAAATCTTAAAGGTGGCTTTGGCTTAGGGCCTTTCATTTGGCATCAATCCCAAAATATTCTTAATAAAGGGCTAGGATTTTATGATCTAAAACCCTAGCCCATCATCCACCATCCATTTCTTAAAGTATAATCTCATCGCACATTTTTGCACCTACTCATCCTAATCATCCATTTTTTCCACCACCTCACCTCAACCCTCCATTCAACCCCCTTTACAACATGGCACCCATCTAGCTACCCTCACCTCTAGACCAATGAGAGGAGCACACCAAAGCTCCTCCCCCATATGTGGCTAAAAACCCTCCACCCTATCCCATCTAAACCCCCCTCCTACACCACATATCCTAAAGCGCATCTAAACCCTCCATTTTTCCCACATCCTTACCTCAACCCTCCATTCAACCCCCCTTGCCACATGACACCTATTTAGACTACACTCACCTTGTAGCTAATGAGAGGAGAACTTCTAAGCCTCCACCATACTCCATTCAAACCCCTTCCCCTCCACATGTTCATGTGGGTCCCACCATACAATCCTATGGACATAGCCTCCCATACTTCACCCCACCTATAAAAACCCCACTAGTTCGACCAAGAAGGAAGAGGATTCCATTTTTTACATTAGAAAAAGAGAGGAAAGAAACGAAAAGAATAGAGAAAAGAAAGGAAAGAGAGAAAAGAAAAGAAAAGAAAGAAAGAAAGAAAGAAGGAAAGAGAGAAAGAGAAAGGAAAGCTCCATCCCCAAGCTTAGTGTCCTATCCATTTTCATGTGATAAAGACCTCTCTCATGCTGTAAATGAACCCCCTTTTGACCCATTGAAAACTTCTAATGGTGGGACATGGGAGAGATAGTCTCTCCCTTGCTTTTTTTTTTCTTCTTACCAAGTGAGAGTGTAGAGAGCATAACTCCCTCAAATTAGGGAGTTGGAAGCTCAAATTTGCATGGTAGGTCATAGGTATAGTGACCTACGTCACTATAAAATTTCACATGCATTGGATTTTGTTTGACTCCCGAAATAGACTCCACTTGCTCACTATTTTGGAGTGATTCTACACTTCACAGCTTGAGTTAAGTGGGGTCTCCGAATTTTAATTCATTATGGATTTATTGTTTTTACTTGATTCTTATTTTATTTGTTAGATAACTAATTTACATGATCTATTTAATTTTTGTATGCCACTTTATTTATGTTTCAATGTTTTACTATAATTTTATGTGAATTAAGTTTATGTTGTTCCTGTTCTGCATTAATATTTGTCACTCCACTTATTTTCTAAATAACTCCTTATGCACTTGTTATTTTGTTCCAATTTTTGTATAGTAGTCTTATAATGTTGTCAAGATGTTCCTTGTAAAATTTGGGATCAACCTAGTGGGTGTAGCCCCCGGAATGGACCCCATAACTCATGGGTTTTACTTAGAACTGTGTGTAACATCAAGAACTCACCCACTTTGGAAAATCTAAAGTGGGGTCTACCCTTTTCAAAAGGGGTTGATATTTTTCAAAGGGGTGTCTAGGATGTTAACTCAACTTCCTAAAAAATCTCAAGTCCATTTAGCTCCTTTTGGTAGCCCAAAAACATGAAAAAACAGGCTGTTAGAGTTTTGCCTAGAACTTGTATGCCTAAATATTCAATTCTATGGAAATTTAGGCATACCTCAAATTCAGGCGTACCCCAAAATTCAAGCGTATAGTAGTAAATTTCAGGCATATTTCACCCTCAAACGTGGGATCCAACCCATGCTTATAATACCTTTTTGGAAATATCTCTCTTATCTTTCTAAAGAGATCAACCACACTCAATTCTAAGTTTTAAGGAGAGAGATATGTCCATTTGAGTGCGGGCTGTCCAGAATACGCTTGAATTCATATTAAAATTCAGGCGTATAGAAGTAAATTCAAGAATATTTCACTTTTAGGTATGGGACCCAACACTTGCTCATTACACCTCTTTGGAAAGATCTCTCTCTCAGCTTTCCAAAGAGACCAACCACACTCAATTCTAAGTTTTATGGAGATAGATATGTCCATTTGAGTATGGGCTATCTAAAATACACATGAATTTTAATCCCTGTTAAAATTCAAGCATGCAACAAAAATTCAGGCATACTGAATGAAGTTCAAACGTACTAACAGAGAAGGGTCAAAACCACATTTTTTTAGTCTCATTTGATAATATTTAGACATTGTTAGGTTAGAGAAGCCACCCTAAAAAGGTGGGTAATTGGGGTGCCTAACACCTTCTCCAATTATAATTAAACAACTTACCCTAAATCTCAGGAGTCTTAGACTAGTCTAAGAGTTATCCTAGGCCTCGGGTCTAGCTTGGGCTACAAGTCCCACACCCCTCATTTCCTGGGGGAAAGGACGTAGATGTCAAATTTCATTTGTAAATATCTGAGTTGGTGGCGACTCCAAACCAAAGCCTTGGCATGTCATTGGTTAAGCCCACATCCCACAGAATTGAGCGGACCATTTTTCCACGATGCCCACAAAGGGTATTTTGATAATTTTGGGATTTTATAAAAAAAATTCCAAAATTTTCCTTTCCTTCATTTTATTCTTCAATTTTAAAATTCTTGGCTACTTATGTGATTTAAAGATTAATTCTTAGTGGATCAGTGTGTTCTTGCTTCCATTATTAATTTGATGATACTTTGAGATACTTGACAAGACCCTACATCAATTTAGGGTTTCCCTTTATTGTGTTGTATCAATCTTAGTATTAGAGCTTGTGTGCTAGATCAATTTTGGTAACAAAGCTTGTGTACTACTGTTTACCCTATTTTTTGGAGTTGGCCACTACTTGGAGGACATGTGGCCAAGGGTTCCTCGAAAGGCATAAAAAGGTGAAAAGAACCATTAGTGATTGATGTTCGAAAGGTAATTTACAAAGCCAACAAAGAAGAAAATGAATCATAATGAATTACGTGTGATGACGACTAGCGAAGGTCTCGATACGACGTGTTTGCCAATGTGGCCACAAACATCCTAAGCCATTGAGTAACCGTATTAGAGGTTATATAAATGATAAAGATGACAAAAAAAACACAACACAATCATATTTCAATAGTATTTTCATTTATCTAGGAGTAGGCGTAAAGTAAATTAGGAGTGGCATTAGTTGTTAGCACAATCAGTTTGAATTTGATTCTAAACTCTTTAGTTGTCGATCGAGCTCTGTCATATCAAGGAAAGGTGAACGATAGACGAGAAGGGTAAGTGTACAAAATCATTGTATTTGTCTTTAATTGTAATTATAATGTTTATGTTTGTACATTCTTTTTGTCTCTTCTCATTTAATGTTAAAGTCCTCTTAAGTGAGGTAAGGACAGAACCCATAATTGTTGAGTCATATTGGTTGAACCTGGTTTAACCAGAAGAATATGAATTCTCCCCAACATAGAGATTGATGACCATAATGGGAGAATATTCCAATAGAAGGGATAGAAACATGGAGCCTCCTACTGAGGCTATAGTGTAATGCCCCCGAACCCGGACTGGGATCATCTCTATATGCACCCCAGATTCGGAGTCGTCACATTAACAACTCGATACATTTCTATAACATAGACATCCATATATCAAATATCATATCATAGTCTTATAATCCAATTCATTCATATACATGCGGAAGCGTATAACTTAAAACCTTTGCTCATGTCTTCCAAGATATAGCCCATCATCTAATCCATAACATGTGATTAAAAAACCTTTACCTTCAGCAGAAACATTAATCATTCACATTCTTTATCCATAAACATTCCATTCAAAGTAATAGAGTGCAACGGAAATAGTAAATCTATCTAACTACTCAATGTAAGGTGAATATAAGCATTATAAATGAAATGCCCACACTCATATAATATCCACAAGTCTACAATAATGGTCCAACTCCTATTGCATTCAATCCATAAATATGAAATTATTACATTTCCCAATTAAAGTCTCAAATAGAAAATGCAATAAAGGAAACGTCTCTCTAATTAGATCCGTCATCACCCAACATCGACTTGATCACTCCACCAACTCATCCAAACCTGTGTCAATTGGGGTAAGCTTGATAAGCTCAACAAGTAGAAACGCAAACCAAGTCCAAGTGATAAAGACAAGGCTTGGGCATATGCTTATCTTACATAACATAACATGGGTAGCAATATGAGCTCAATAATAGGAAGCAATAACGTAAGAGTCCATGGATACGTTTGAACAACAACGTAAGCATAATCAATACCATGGACAAATAAAAGAGTACATGTCATAAAACAATGATAAGTGAAGCATTATTCATTTTTAGAACTAGTCAATATATATTACTTTTCATATTCATTTTTGTACCTCATTTCAATAGTTAGCTCACTTATCATCAGGATTCAATACATTTACAACATATGGTTTGTTGCATATAGACTTAACCCATTGCCTTTGTTCAATAGTTCACATCACATAACCATAGATTTCAAAGATTCGATAGTTCATATCACTTATCAATAGGTTTCAAAGATTCGATCATTATTTTCCATTGTAGTGACCCAATGGGAGGTCTCGGAACAATGTTCAATAAGGTTTAATAAGTTCAATAGGTTCAATAAGTTCAATAGGTAATAAGACATAGGTCGAATCAAAATCGATAACTTCCATTCTAGTGACCCAAGGGTAGGTCCCAAAAACAATCTTCAAAAGTTCAATAGTTCAAAGTTCAGTAGAGTTCTTCCTTGTATAGAGCCAGGGTTAGGTCCCTTCCTTATTTAGACCTAAGGTTAAGTCTCTCCTTTATTTAGACACAAGGTTAAGTCATCAAAATACAGAATTTTGCTTTTTATAAACCAAGAGCTAGGTCCCTTCCTTGTTTAGACCCAAGGTTAAGTTTCTTCCTTGTTTAGACCCAAGGTTAAGTCCCTTCCTCATTTTAAACCCAAGGTTAAGGTCATCAAATTATGTTCACAGGTTCAATAATTCAATAGTTCAATAAGGCCCAAAGAAGGTTCAATAGTTCAATAAATCCCAAGAAGGGTTCAATAGTTCAATGGTTCGATAACGTTTCAAAGTTCAATAACAATTTAAGCATATCAAAAGGATATCAGTAGCTTAAGTGTTCTCATGACATCTGAAAGAATGATTCAAGGTTCAATGAGTTTCAATCATGATATTTTCATATTTCACATTCAATTGTTCATAATTAATTCAAATAAGTCACATGTGATCATTAATTCAAATATATTTCAATCATTCGTGATTCTTATGACCTTTCATAGCATGAGATCTTAGCTTGTTCAAAAGATTCAATTATACCAATCTTTGGTTCACATTTCATAGTCCATATGTAGGAAATTAAGGTTTTAATCATATTTTATTTTAGTCAAAAACACTTTCTCATGTTCAATTTCATATTAGTTTAATAGAATTCATATTCTTTATAGCAGATCAATGAGATTCACCTTAACTAATCATGTTTGTTTCATAACAATCAGTTTCATAGAGATTTTCATCATTTCGATCTTAGATTTATGTTAAATACATGTATAACATATGGGTTTCAAGGAAAACTTCATAGATCTATCAATAAGGAGTAACAATAAAATCAAAACATGCTTAGATTCAATATTCATAGTGACTCACATGAGATTTCAGCAAAAAGTAGGGATTCAACAAAGGAATTTGGCATAAGTGATGAAAATATCATCCAATCCACATAGACTTTACTCACAAACATGGTATTCATTAAGGTAAAGCAAGGCTCTTATGGTTTCCAAGTTAAAAGTATTCCAATAGTGGGTTTCATCATCAAATCATAAGGATCTACAAGAAACAATAAAGAAGATGACATTAGTTTGCAAGAGTATTTACTATTTATTCAAAACCTAGCTTCTTTACTTCTTTAAGCTCCCTATTCCTCAAAACACTTCATTTCCCTTGTCTCTATCCTCTGTAAAATGATGTAGAACTAGTGTAGATTATATAAAATAGATCTAGAAAGAAAATGAGCTAACCTTAAAGATTTATAGAGTTAGGAGTGAAACTTACCTAATTTGGGAAAAAACTCCCACACTTAGCTCCTAAACCCTCTAAAACTCTCTAATTCTTTCCATCTTGTGTAAATGAGGTCATTAGGATTTCTTTATCTTATTTATAGAGTTTTGGGCCTAGTTGGGAGGGTCTCACACTCTCCAAAATGAAGAAAAACCAAATAGGCTTCAACAAAATGCAAACTAGGTCGATTCAGATTGATCCAAAGGGTGTCAGATCGATCCAAATGGGTATCAGATCGATCCACATGGATTCTGGATCGATCCGGAACTGCTATGTGAAGATTTTTGTAAATCTCTAAGGTCCTAGATCGATCTGCTAAGTGCGGATCCATTCAGCATGGGTCGGATCCATCCGGATGCCATTTTCCAGGTTTGACCCCTTCGTAGTAAAATGGCCATAACTTTCTCTAGAAAACTCTTTTTTGCAAACCGTTTGTTGGATTGGAAACTAGACTTCAAAAAATTTCCAACAATATATATCATCCTATGATTACCTTAGGATCGGTGTCAATGGGTTCGGAAAGTGTTTCTAAATCTGTAGGTCTGTCAGCACTGACTCCTTGTGGAAGAATTATCATAACTTTTCCTAGGAGACTCATAATCACACAAAGTTTGATAGATTATAAATTAGACTCATAGATATTTCTAGAGATATATGGTTTGTATCCTAATTCACTCGGTATTGGTGTCAGTGGGCCCACAAAGTTACCCCAAATGCAAATTCAAGATAACTTTTGAACTTGATAGATTTACGGCCCAACTTGGGTTTTACACTTATTACTCCATCCAATGAGTTTCTCAACCATTCTATAGTCTATTTAAACATGTGAAAGGACAATTTTACCCTTATAGGGGTCAAATTACAATGTTACCTTTTTTTATACAAAGCGGGTCTTACACTCTCAATCTTACCTAGCCTTGGAATCGGCTTCGAATCCTTGAGTGTATGTCTTCTACATAAAGCTTCGCAAAGGTTTAATGAACTTGCTTGTAGTTGGAGATTATTGGCATAGACTTTAAGTATTACTCGTGAAAGGAGATGAGAGCTCTAGTCGTAAGGGAGTATGCCAAAACGTGAGAGCTAAAAATATGTCTTGATGCTTGTGGAACATGTGGAATGTAGGGTTTGTATACACATTTGCAATTTGTTTCCTTCTATGATTCCACGGCATGTTTGTTGTCTTGTTTCTAGCTTGCATTCGATGATGTGGCAATGCTTAATTGGTTGTTGCAGAGACGTGCATGCTTGTGTAACTTTTCAGGTGTGTGAGAGTCCAACTTCATCTCTATCTCATCCCTTGATATGTAAGATTTTATAGATATGATGGAGTTCTATTTGAAGTAGGTTTCTTGTTTGATATATCTCTTGTACATATTTCAAGATGTGTCTGGACTAAGGAGACCTATATGACTAGGACTATTTTCATTAGGTTTTTAGGTATTTTTGGAGTCTAAATAGCAATCCATCGCGATTCCTCAAGATTTGTGCCACTTAGAATAGCAATTTTTTGATTTTGGGACTGTTCACCACAATACACAAGCCTTTGTGAAGCACTGTCCATCCATCGCGAAGAGGACTCTTCGTAGTGTTGTTATTTCATGTGAAGCTTGTTGATATTTTATCACAAGCCACGTGTCCTTCAAAAGCCACATGTCATTTGCAAACTAGCTTTCCTTCACGGATCCTTGATTTTGTCCCTCTTTTGCGATGACCTATTCATTCTTCACGATAGAGATAATTTTGTAATTACATGAATTTTCGCATGCCAATAAAGTTTCTTCCCAAAAAGAAGCTATGTTCTTGTTCCCCCACTTTGTGAAGCAAACCATTCTTAAAAACTTGCATATTCTTTATAATACATTTCCACGAACTTCTCCCATTTGGTCCCCGAACATCGCATGGGTCACATTCATCATTAATCCCATATTTGGTGGCCACCCCTCTTATCCACATGTTTGTCCTTTTCAATCACAAACCTCCACACCCACTCGCATAAGAGAGCTGCATTCATAGCTTTTAGCTACTGAATCCCCACCCTCCTTTTAGACTTTGGGATGCACACCCTTTCCCCACCTCCTCATCCTTCCACGAGAAATCTTTTTGCAATCTCTCTATGAATAGAATCACATTAGTAACCACAAATGTTTGCCAATAACACCTTAATTAATACCAACTTTCCCCCTTTTTGAGAGATACCAAGGCTTCCATCATGAAAGCTATTTCTCCATTTTTTTTTATTTATATTCAGATTCCAAATTTCCTTCTTCTTGTATAAGGTTTCTAAGGGTATGCTTAGGTACGTATACAACAACAAACAGCCTTATCCCAACTATTTAGGGTCGGCTACATGAATCCTGTTCCGCCATTCCGCTCTGTTTAAAGCCTTATCTGCTGTTAAATTACAAGCTGCCAT
>JAOXJP010266667.1:0-20523 GCA_025762735.1 Platanus orientalis
AATTAAAACTAAAAATAAATAAATAGCATAGAATGGTTGAACATAATAACTTCAAAAAAAATTATAAAACAAAAACAAAAATTAAAAAAATTATGTAATAAATAATTAAAATATAGAATCAGAATTACAAATAAAATGACTAGCTAATAAACATCAAAAATAATAATAAAAGAATGAAGAAATTAAGTAAAAAAAAGTAATACAAATATTAATGGCCTAGAATGGAAGGTGGTGATGATGGCTTTAAAAAAATACTTATAAAAAATAAAATACCAAGAAATCAAGTTTTAAAAAATAAGAAAAAATAAATTTAAAATCTATATTACAACAAAATTACTAAATAATAAACATTATAAAAAAATCTATACATACAAGTATCCAACATTAATTAATGAATTAATGAAAATTTTAAAAGTAAAAAAAAAAATTAATCTACAGAAATGAGGTTATTGTTCGTGAGATTTTCGAAACTAAAAATAAAAAAATTAAGTGAAAATACATAGATAATGTAAAATGAATTAAAATATTACAATAGTTATATAAAAAGATGAAAGAATTATTAAAAAAATGGGGAGGATCATACATCTGAGATGTTACACGTGTGAATGATTGTTCTTCCTTTAGTTGGGTAGCATGTTCTCACATATTCTTCCTAATGCTAAAATTGAATAGATGGTATTGGAGATGATGTCATATTTAGGAAAGAGAGAGAGAGGGTTTCTTGAGGATTTTTTTTTTTTGGATTTTTTGTATGAATAGAAAAATGGGTGGTCTTGTATTTATAGGATTTTAGTGGGCTTTCATTTAAAGAAAAGGGAGTGAATAGGGAGTGTGTTGGACAAAAAGAAGAATGATTGGAGGATTAGAATAAGGTTGGTAGGTGGTTTTAAGAATGGAGAATTGGTGGACCAAAATTGACATGATATTTGCCTAAGTGGCAATGACATATGAACTAAACAAGGAAGAATGAGTGATTAGGAATTCAAAAGTGGAATGAGAGTGTGCCTAAATGTGCTTGACACATGTGGACTTTCATCTAAAGAAAGGGGAGTGAATGAGGGAATGTGTTGGACCAAAATGGGAATGATTGAAATATTGAAATGATGTGGTGGTTTTAGAAAGGGAGAGTTGGTGAGCCAAAATTGGCATCATCTTTGTCTAAGTGGCAATGACATGTCCATTAAAAATGGAAGGATGAGTGATTAAGAATCCAAAAGTTGAATAGAAGTGTGTCTAAGTGTACTTGACACATGTATGGTATGTAGCATGGACCAAAAAGAGTAATGTGATGTGAATTTAGGTGTTGTGTTAGGTTTTATGTATTGCCAATGTCTATGCACAAAACATTAATGTGAGTACATATAGTGGTCATGTGTATAGGAATTTAAGATGTAATTTGTATACCTATGTAAGTCCAAAATTTAGAATCCGGGAAAGCACCAAGAAGAATGACTCAGTAAAAAAGACTAAAGTTTCATTGAAGAATTCCAAGTCTTAGATGCTAAATACCTCAAAGAAGCCAACACCTGAAGTGTAAAGATAAAAATCAAAAAATTGGTAAGTTGGGCATGAGATAATTTGAATAGGCAAAACACACATAAAACAAGTGTATAACATGGACCCAAGTCCAAGGGACAAGCCCCAAGATAAGATACCAAGAAAAGGGGGGGAACATCCTAAGAACCCAAAAATGAGGTTTACAAGACCTGGGGACCAGTCCTAGAAAAGTTAGACTGATCACAACCTCTAGGACTGGTCACAAACACCTAGGACCAGTCACAAGCAGCCCAGGACCGGCCCTAGGTGAGTCCTAGCTTTCCCAAGACCGGTCGTAGGTGGAAATATTCGAAAATTTGAATTTTAAAATGCCATAATGGAAAAAAAATTTACTATTGGAATATAACCATTGGGGGACGAATTAAGGCTCTTCTAAACCTCTATAAAAAGGGTTTTTGAGCCTCAAGAATATAAAGAAACTCACACACATGAGCATATAGTAAAATCCTTGTGAGAAAGAGCCCAAGAGTGAGCCAATGAGACTATGAGTTAAATCCTTGTTGTTGGCCTATGACCTTGAGAGTTGCTCTTCATAGTTAAATCTATTCAAGGTCTTTGTAAGCTTCCCAAAGCTCCTCGGTTAAATTATTTGGAAGTGAGAAAGAGGGTTAGTTCTTAATAGTTAAATTCGCCTATACAAGAGGCAGCCCGAAGGAAGAAAATTGTCATCATTTTCAACTTATTCGTAGCGTTCGCCGGAGTTACCGAAGATGGATTCTCAGCCTTTGCCATAGTCACCAAAAACACATACATAAAACACTTGCCGGAGTCACTGGACGGAGCATGTCCACTGGAGTCACTGGGAGCGCACTTACAAGGGAGTGGATTCTTTATTACTTGTAAGTAAATTTTCAGGTTTATTAATTTGTTCTATAATAGTTAGAGAACTATTAATAAAAATTAAATAGGCTTGGAAAAGCTGGTTGGAGAGTGGATGTAGGTCGGAGGGTCAAACCACTATAATTTATGGTGTTGTGGATTGCTTGCATTTTATCTTGATTGTTTATGTTTACTATGATCTTGCAAAGTAGCCCAACACACTAAGTGACTAAATCTAAGGTTATTCTAAAAGGGACTAATCAAGAAACCTTAGGGAACTTATCAACCATGCTCCCTCTCTGTTATAGGTCACACTATAGTGCATGACGGAGCCCTATGGTCTATGATAAGTTCAAAGAAAAGTGATTTACTTTATTAAAAGAATTTCCACTTCATATTGAATTTAAGTAAATCAAGTGAGGGTGAATAATTATTTAAAAGAATTTCAAATAAGTCTATGAATCCTATTCACCCCCCCTCTAGGATCTATTTCAGGAATTTCAATCATAAACCCGATTTTTCATGTTGGACTCATGTTAAGTATGTGACTTGCCAACCTAAGATATTTATGTATAGGTTTGGATTTAAGTTAAAACCGGATGTGTTTGTGTGAAGGTTTTAGGCTAAGCTTAAAAGATGTTTGGACATATGTTTTAGGTTAGACTAAAGGAGTGTTTGGTCACAAGGGTTTGGTTAGACCAAAAGGATATTGGCGGGTTGTGCTCATATAAAAATGATGGAGGATTGAGGAAGTGGCAATACATGTCAAAGAAAGTAGGATTTTGATTCGACGTGTCACAATGCATTGTAATATGGTGTGTCCATAAGGAATCTTGGTGTCCAAATATGGAAATTTTTGAGAAATTATCTACCTTAACTAAATTGATAGCACTAATCATCATGATTTTTTTACTGGGATCTTAAAGTACTAGATCGGATGGTTAGGATTTGACATGGTACGATGAAAGGTTTAGGAATAGAATCTGAATGTTGTGTCTAATACCCTAAGGTTTTGAGGCACGCTAAATCCATCTACGGTTTATAATTAATCATCTAATATGTATTTTGGTTAAATTCTGAAAGATTTCAAATCGAGGGTCAAGATTTGCTAAAGCTCAATACAATGGATTTCGATGATCAAACACTCTACTCTAAGGTTTTGGGATGTTCTGAATGCATCTGTGATCCTTTATTGGTCATCCGATGCTTGTATGATGAGATTCAATTATTCAATAGTAATTTTTAGTGTAAATGTGACCGAACTTATGATAACCATTTAGAATACTATGAGATTAGGAGAAATGATAGGAAGATGAAGAAAGTGGCTCCAACAAATATCTAAGGAAAAAATCAAGGATAAAGTGTCAAATTGGGAAATAACGGGAATGACCTAAAAATGAAAGGTCATCTAACCACCTTGGTTTCCTACGATGCCTAAGGTTCATTCTAGAGAGTTAATGTTTCCCATTGAAGAACCTCTGGACCCTAGGCCAAAATTAGGTGTTAACACCAGTCAAGTGGATTAAGCAATGGTTGAGGCATTAAGCCAGTATGCGGTCAAAGTCACAAGAGCGAGGTGAAAAGATGGTTTTATGTGATTAGTGTTAGATAAACTTCGAGGCAACCAGATAAAGAACCTAGTGGCAAGTTGATCAATAAGGGAGAAAAGTTCCTTAGGAAGCATAATGCCATTGAATTCGATGTTGACCCTTTTAACATCAGTCAATCGACCCCCAAAATGGGGAAGAGAAAACTAAACTTTATGGTGAGCCAATTGGTGTTGACTTAATTGCGATTGAAAGGGTACCATGAAAGAAAATTAATAAGGAAGACAAACAAGTACGTCAATCGACGGGCCAAACAACAAAAGTTGAGACTAACTGTCTCCCAAATCAAATAGGCATCAACGTGGTCATGATTGATGAGGTGCACTGCAAAAATTGTAAGGCAACGATCGAGCATAAAGGATAATTGGGTAGCCAGCATATACTGGCCACTACAACCTCAAAATTAGTAGACATTGTTGTCGTCACAGTTAACATGGCATATGACAATCGAGTGATCCTATAAGGTCACTGAACATGATTCAGGTGTTAAAAGAATTAGGTGTAGAGGTAGAAAATCGATCGAGGCATCAACAGGCAGGAGGCAAAGACAAGAGACGTGATATCAAACAATGAGACAACGTTTAAGTGTCTTGCAACGAACAAGGTTGAACAAAGCTAGTTCACCATGAGCCAACAAGAGTTAGGTTCATTGCTGGGAATACAAGTAGGGAATAGTAACATGGATATTGATATAGGTGAGATGCCTAAAATTAAAGAGTTTCAAATATCAAAAGGGCAAGGGAAGGCCCTACATCCTTGGCATGATGATATGTCATATGCCAAAAGGGGACTGCCCTTTGAAATCTTCACAGTAGTGAGGTCTTGTGAAGATACACATGGCACGTCACTTTGGGAACTTACAATGGCTTATCAAAACAATTTGAACCATGTCTATGGTCATGTTCTAATAAGAAATGGACTCGACAATATGATTTGGAAAATAACACTACCTTTGGTAATGAAAAAACCCAAGTGCCATGAAATGGTCATTTGCTTGGAAGGAGCCATGACAGGTTAGCAAAGTCCTCAATAAGAATATCAAAGGTTTTCATCCGAAGCAACATAAACCCCACATCAAAATGAAGAAATATTTAATGACAAAAATGTCCTACGATAAATAAAGGCAAAGTGTAGATTTCTGCAGAAACTGTTCAACATGTTTGTTGCCGCGAGTCGAGCATACATGCATGAGGCATGTTTTTCACCTCTTTGAAGCCACCTTAGGAGTTACCTGGAACAAGAGAGCAAAGGAAGGGGCTCAAGTTAGTGAGCTTTGCCCGACGAGTGCCTTTTTGAGAACCATAGTGTGTGTAGGAGGAAGGGCAACAAGTAGAACAAGACTCCATCTCCAAAGATGCAGATGGCATTTTGTCCCTACCTATAAAAAACTCCTCCACAACCTAAGAAGTACCCTAGGATTATCTTATGGATCCATGCAACCCTCAATCTCCTTTAAATAAGGAGACCTACGATGAAACAACCACCCTTCAGCCTTGGGGTGATGGTCCGAGCAAAGGGCATGGTGAAGAAAGTAGATATCAAATAATCTCGTGGACAAGGGAACCTAGGTATTAATGATAGGTCAACAAGGGAAATTACCCCATTTAATAAGGTTTGAAACCACCGTAGAACTATCGAGGTCTGTCAGCATGATTGTAGAAGAGTGACATGGGATCATAGCAAAGACGGATGAAAACAAGATGATGCTTAGGGTAGGTATTTATAGAAGCATAGAAGTAAGGATTGCCATTAGGCAATGAAGACGGTTCAGTTTCCTATGCAAAAATTGTCGTTTTCTCAACCTGAGACCATTGAAAGTTGAGAAAATCTTGGAAATAGCTAACGTTAGAAGATCTTTCGTCTTGGAGAAGATGACGATTAGGATGACTGTGTTAAATTAGTTACATCCTCAAGCATGAATCTCCAACGGAATCAATAAGGCCCAAGTGGATAAATCTAGAGCCAGAGAAGAAGAACACACGTGTCTAGTTAAGATAGAAACTAAACACGTGCGAGGGGCATTTATCAACACTATCTTGAAAGTTCTCTTAAGAATGTAAGGCATGTGGATTTTTGACTAACTTTGAACACTTTCACTAAAGTGGAGATACAATGCATATTTCTAACAAGGATGCAAAGCATAATGGTTTTTGCCAAGGCACTCGTCATAATGTTTGGCGTACAATGAACGTGAGTTATCATCTACACAAAATAGATGAAATAGGACAACAACACACTCCATGATGAGCGTTCGATGAAGAATGGACGAAGTGGCTATGATGGCGAGTGGAAAGCAACTACCTTACAAAATGGGGAAGATGTTACAACTGCCACAACTAATTGACTCGATATAAATAGGTTAAAAAAAAAAGGAATCATCAACATCATCATCAAATTTATCTTATCGTAGGAGTAGGACTAAGTTTATCTTAGAAGTAGGAGTAACGTAAAACAGTTTGTAATTTGGTTTGAGAGGATTAAATATGATTCATTCCTTGATTTCTATCACTAGCTTGTTGGCTATCAAGGAAGACAACCCCAGTGAAAGAGGTGTCTTCCTTGAATTGAGTAAGACACTTATATTGTGCTTTTAGTTCTTATATTAACGATGCTTGATTTTTCATTTCTTTCCTTCGAGGTCTATGAAAAGTCCTCTTTGTTGAGGCATGTACCAAACCTATTCCGGTTATTTAGGTTACCTAGCCTAGATCAAGGTGTGAAAGAAGAAATTTTTCCCAACAATGAGTTTAAGTTGAATGATTTCACATTTACAAGTTTTCTCTAGTGTTGCTGCCATTTAAGAGAAGTGGAGCAAGTTCATGGACTTGTTCTGAAATTTGGAACTAAATCCGATGTTGTCATGGACCCTAGTGGATTTGTATGGGAAGTGTGAAAATATGGATTTAGGTAGAAAATTTCTTGATGCGATGGCCACAAAAGACAATTTTGTTTGGAGTTCAATTATATATCTCACAAAAGCTTAAAGAAGATTCTGATCTCACGAAAGTATCTGTGTTTGAATCAAGAAGGAAAAGTTTCGCACAAGTAACATTGATTTGCATCAAATTCATCAACTAGTAATTCTAAACTCTAGATCTCACGGAGTCCACGATTCCCATAATGGTTTTTTCTTCGAGTTCGGAAAATCTCTCTACAAATTCCTCTAATTCTTGCTCTTTATCTTCAAGAAGTGGTTCTTTTTTTTATGCATCGATGTAGAACCTCATTTCTCACCTCTCATCTCTTATTACTGTCAAACTCAAGCAAGACAATTATTTTGTATGGAAATCTCAAATCCTTACAGCTATCAAAGCCCACAAAATTCAATTTCTCATAGATGGATCTCAAGTGTCACCACCAGAATTTGTTCTCGACACTGAAGGGGATATGATTCCAAATTCAAAACACTCAGATTGGATGATAATGGACCAACAACTACTTAGTTGCCTCTATGCATTTGTATCAGAACCGGTTCTTCCATACATATTTCTTGAAATAACAAAAGATGCATGAATGGTTCTTGAACAATGGTTTTCTTCGATGTCACGATCAAATATCCTTCAGTTGAAGAGTCGACTCCAAAATATTAAGAAAGGAGCTTCCTCTATGATGGATTACCTTCAACAAGTTAAATCAATTATAGATACAATAGCCTCTGTCTCAGCCCAATTGGATGATGAGGATACTGTCTTGTATATCCTAAATGGAAATCCACAAGAATACAACCCTTTCAAAACAACTGTGCACACAAGAAGCCAATCGATTTCATTACATGAGCTTTAAGATTTGCTCTTAATCGAGGAACAACAACTGTTGCCCCTGTACTTGATGATAAATCAACCAATGTTGACACCTCGGTGTTCTCAGTAACACATGCATCAGATAGTCGTAGTACCTGTGGCGGCCGTTTTGATCATGTCAAGGGAAAAGGTTAATATTGTAAAATGAGGCAATTTTGCCAGATATGCAATAAGGCAGGCAATAAGGCAGGCCATACTGTAATGGGTTGTTACCGTAGAATGAATCCAAATTTCCAACGCATTATAATTCTCCACACATTCCTTAGCCATAGCAATAGGGTAATATGCAAAATCTGAGAGGTTTTGTACCAGCAACTGTGTATCTTACACCGTATTCTACTTTAAGTTCATATACTTCATAGCCCAACAACTTCAACAATCAATGTACTCCTAATTACACATGGTATTGTTAGTTTTAAGAAGGGATAAAGACAACAATTAAGTTTAAATAGTCCTTAATTATCATTTAAACAACAATGACATCTCAGGGAGTCATTCGTGAAACCAGTCATTCAGGAGCTTGCGCGAACTGGGTCATTCGTAAGCAGAGAATAACTCAGACTAGTTCCATTTGCGTACTTTGGACTCGATTATTCGCACACTTCCTGTTTAGTTGCAAATTTCAAGTTGTCTTTAACCTTAGTGTATAAACCAGTTCATCTGAAGCTAGAAGGTGTCGTTATCATGTTTCTTGAAGGTAGTCGAGGTCTCCCATTAACTGCAAGGAATTTTAGCAAAGCTAACTCCGGGATACAATCTAGTATGGGTAGAACCCTTATCTCTATACAAACTTGCATGGTCCGGCAGAGATTAACAAACCTCACAGGTTATTCAAGCCTATATATCAAGTCAGGTTTTTAAAAAAACTCATTAGTTTAGGATTTATCAATTTTCCCAAAAATTCGGTAGCATAATGCCATTGCAGGTTCACGTAAGTAAACAAGTAATTATCTCAAGAAGATCAAGGTAATCTCTCGCAAATAAGAGTATCGATCTTCAAGAGGAAGCTCATCCACATCGCACATGAGCTCTCACAAGTGAAAGTGTCAACCGTGGAAAGTGTCGCTTAAGAACCAGACATTAGTCTCCTAAGAGATTGATAACCGGTTCAAGCATACCGAGATTTGGAAGCCAGTTTCTAGTGTAGCAAGAAGAAGAGAAAGAGAGTGGAGTTTTAGCTCCTTAACGTTCGTACATGACCGCCCTTCAAAGTTTGCAACTCTGGTATTTTTCCATGGAGGTACACCACCTCCCATTCCTCTCTTCTTCTTCCTTGCCCTAGTTCGTAGTAGGGTGACCTCATTCTTCATGGTTCAGCAACTCCATCAAGAACGCAAAAGTGAAGAACTTCTTTCTCATCTTCCCTTTCTCTTTCGGTGGTTTTTTCCACCGTTTTCCTCTCACTCATGCCTCTTATAAACAGGGAGTGGAACCCTTGCGAATGGGTTCATTCGCCAGCTTCCATTTGCCATCTCACAAAAGGGCTTTGGCTTGACAGCTCTCTCTCTTTGACACAAAACAGCCCATTGCAAGGAGCAGGCTATCCAACACATCTCCAGCCTTTACAGGCTTGCAGGTTGAAATCGTATGCACCACGCCCCCTGATGGGACACTGGGGGTGGAATCAATTCACTTTTTGGAGGTTTTCGATTCCCCCTCCTAAGTGTCCCATCAGGGGGTGTGTCGCACTTGATATCAGATCGTCACGAGCTTGACCAGCTGACACACTTGGTCTGCATGCAAATGAGACAAACGAGTGAGAGGGAAGAGGCATTCACAATGCCCTTGTGCGAATGGCTCCTCAGCTCCATTCACAATGCCTTTTTCCTTTTAATTTTAAAATATATTTGACGGGTATCTCGACTCGGGAACGAGTAACCATGTGACACCAGATTTGAACAATTTGTCTCTGCATCACTCTTATCCAGGACCTACAAAGGTGACTATAGGGAATGGGAAAACTTTATCAGTCCAAAACACTGGTTCAGGTACAATCAAAACTCCACATTATCAGTTTAAACTAAACAGTATCTTACATGTACCTTTTCTAGTTGCAAGTGTTATTTCAGTAAACCAATTTACAAAATACAATAATTGTTCCATTGCCTTCAATGCTGATGAGTTCAGAATATCCACCGCAATCAGTTGAAGCAACTAATATACCGAGGATTCAGTAGGAACGGTATATACCCTTTCCCAACTAAGTCTTCTTCATCACCTGTATCTGTATTTCACAGCAGAACAATTGCAGACTCAACTTGGCACTGTCGACTTGGACACTCGAACTCTGATGCCATGAAGAAATCTATAAATGGAGCTGAGATACTCAAAAAGAATGAGGAGAGAGAAAGTATATCTGAGGGAGAGAAGATGAGAGGGAAAGAGGAGAATAACAGGGACAACCAGAATGAAATCAATAGCTTAGGCAAGGTGTGAAGCCTGATCAGCATGCCTTGTCAAGTGCTTTAAAAACTTGTGTTGAGATTGGAGGAATAGAAACAGGCAAGCAAATCCATTCCCAGGTGACAAAAAACACGTACCAGAGAGATTTTTTTGCTGCAAGTGTTCTTTTGAATCTTTACACATATTTTGATGAAATGGGCGAGGCAGAAAAGGTTTTCAGTAGGATTTCTGATGAAGACCTAGTTTCTTGGAATTCCATGATCATGGGTTATGCTAACATGAAGGAGGGATCCGCTCTCTCCTGCATCAAGCTCTACCATGAACTACATTGAAACCTGATGGAGTCTCTAATTTCAATTCTAAAATCTTGCCAAAGTAGAACAGATTTGGAGATTGGTCTTCAGATCCATACAGATATCGTGAAGTTGAGCCATGACTACGGAAATCCTGTTGGAAATGCAGTAATCGACATGTACTCTTAAGTGATAGGTAGTTGATGATGCTCTGAGAGCAATTGATACCATGGTACACAAGGATGAAGTCACATTGGAGTTCCATCATTGGAAATTATGTGCAGAATGGGGTCGAATTGGAAGCTCTGAAACTTTGCAAAGAGATGTTAGCTGCTGGGATATGTCTAAGCCATTATAGTCTCCCATCATGCATCACAGTTCACAGCAGCTTGCTCAGGCTTGGCAACTCAGGATTTAGAAAAGCAGTTTCATTCATCTGTTGTCAAATTTGGTTTTCATAGAGATATCTATGTTGGGAGCTCCATTGTAGATATGTATGCTAAATGTGGTGACATGGAAGATTTCCTCAAAGCTTTTGAGGAACAAGAAGACCTGAATGTAGTAACTTTCAATGCTCTCATATCAGGGTTTGCACAACATAGAAAAGCCAGGGAAGCAATTGAGACATTCAAAGAGATGGCGAAGATGAGCATAATTCCAAACAAAATCACTTTCTTAGCTATTCTATCAGCTTGTAGCCATGTGGGTCTTGTAGAAGAGAGCATATTCTTCTTCGATTTGGTTGATGTATTCGGTCGTGCTGGAGAACATTTCCAAGTGCTTGTAGAAATTATGGGAACCTGATGATCGGAGAGAAATCAGCAAGAAGGGTAATGGAATTGGAGCCCAATGATCATGCTGCATATGTTCTTCTCTCAAACCTTTACTTGGGCTGAGTGGTAGGAAGAAGCTCTGAAGTTGAGGCAGAAAATGGCAGAGATTGGAGTCAAGAAGGATCCAGGAAATAGCTGGTTGATCATCAGAGATCAAGTTCATGAGTTCAGAATAGGAAATTTTTCACACCCTGAAATCAAAAAGATTTTGAAAGAGCTAAACATATTAAATCAACAGATGAAAACTATTGATTCTTGGAATTTATTTGTTGACTGTCTATGGCAATCGAATACCTGGCAAATTGTCTTTTGAATTGATCTGGATCATGCAGTCAGCTGGCCATAGATGGATGGGCGACCAACCAGTAACTCATCAATTGGCTGCCTTTGTCACCTACTGAACTGTAAAAATGAGGTGTAAAAGTGTTCATGTCGCCAACGCCCCAGTACTCTGGCAGCTGAGGCATCTGTCTTCCATAGGGAAGACCCAGGGCCAAATCCCTGGAGGGGGGTAGGGTGAGCAGTGCAAAGTGGTGTCACCTGCTCTGGTTCTTGAGTTCTAGCTGGCTCAGGCCGATCCAGCTTCAAGCGGCTGTGATGATGAAGGCCCATGTGGATGTAGCAAAAAAAGTGTTCGTGTTGATTTGCTCGTCTCTTTTATTCAATTTAGTTATCTTGATTATCATGTTTATTGTATGTGAGAAACAGGATAATATTTACAGAGTTCTGATCCTCTGTTTCATGATCCAAACCCTGTATCAACCAAACAGGTGGCAGGAAAATGTATCTTTACAACCCAGTTATTAATTCACCAGTGTGTTTATCAAAACACCTCTCAAAATGTTTGTTCCCCCTCTCCTATGCATGGCTTGAAAAAGAGAGCCTGAATCAGAGGATTTGCTCTCCCTGTTTACATGGATGTAAATGGCTCAACAGCCACCCTACAAATGCACCATTTGTACGATCTATACATTGCTCAAGTCATTGCAATCAGACCACCCTAATCTCAATGTTTAACCATTGCGTGGATGGATAATTTTCTAATGGGTAGGGTATCTCGACAATAGCCCATGAATGAGATGACCTTCAAGTTGAATAATCCAAATCGAAGAATTTGTAGACCGTTCAATGTGAATTAATCAGAGAATTGTTCATACCACTCAGCACAGTTCAGCAAGATACACATTTTAGGGAACTTCGCTCCCAAGATGAACCACTTTGTCTATTTAGAGGAAAGGTATTATATGATTAAACATATAGGCTTTGTCTGATTCACGGGACTATCCCAATTTTCCTAGTAAAGAAAGTAACTAGAAAACAGCCTTGGAATCTGATTAGAATAAGAAAATGAAAAAATTTTCCTCATCCTTTCCAACCTTGTCAGATGACAATACGGGTTGGAAAGAATGTCCCAACACCAATTTTCTTTCCTTGCATCTGGATACATGGAATTTTCTAGTGAAAAATTAATTAAATTCACTTATTCATCAATAAAGAAAATGTTTTAGTACAACCATGCAGCCAAAATGGCCATACAATCTAGATTCAACTTCTAACCAAGATAATAATGTCATGTACATGATACAAAGAACACATTTACAGCGGTATAGCCATCCTACACAGGGTATGAATCTGTGCCAATATTGGTGTCAGCCCCTTTATAATGAACTAATTACAATCCAATAATCTACCATCAACCAATCACTGCTTGTGGATCTCAAGAACCACAATACAAGCTTCGGAAATTGGTTTAAAAGGCATTAGGAGTCCATCTTCATCCCAATGGCAAGCAACCTATACATGCATCCAACAACAAATTGTGTAAGACACAGTAATGCATATAAAATTTAGGGGACAAAACATGAGTTACCAGCATAATTATTTATGGTAAAAGGAGCAAATACAACATAGAACCTAATAAATCATAATGACTTAAAGAGGAATTATGATATTAAGGAACAAAATTCTGTTTCCAACCATTTAATATATCAACAGAAGGTGACAATATAACATTTGAGCAACAAAATACCATAGCCAACAGGCCGACCCTCCACAAGCTCGAAGTCCCCCAAGACACATATATCCCAGGGCTATGATGTCAAGAATAATAGCTTGTTCCATGCCTTTTAGTACTTGCATCCATCTGTTCTTTTACTGTTTCAAAATTTGCTTGAAGAAGATCAATGGCACCATGCAAATCTTTTATACATCAGGCTTTCCCCTTTAACCCTACTACAAATCTTTTCCTTATTTATCAAATAAAAATATGCCGACAACTAAAAATAATATCTAACATGCCCATTATTACGATCAATGATCAGCATGCACAATATCAGATGTCTACCCAAAGCCTCAATAACTATTTCCATTGACCAAATGAAATTCATAATGGCCTTGAAAGACTCCCTAAGTCTGCACCCTCTTCCAACCTAATAACTCATAGGATGACAAATATTTGCCTAATTAACTCATTGGTGTTCCTTGATTAACATCCCAACTCCTAGAAAGGATCTTGTACATGCTCTAGGGGAAAATAATGGGGCTGAGTATGGGATGATACTTACAGCTTCCATTAGAATCTGAAGGTCTGCTTCTGTTGGCCAAGCTTTTGCAACTTAGCTGCTCAAGGTTGATCTTGCCAATGTTTCCACTGTCCATTACCAGCCTCTTCCTCCACAGACAAATGTTCAGCCACCACCTGTGGAGGTGAAATTTTAGGCTAGTGTCAATCATCAAAACTCTATAGTTGTGCAGGACAACATCCAAGCAAGAACAAGAAGGCTTTAGAACCATTCTCTAACTAATAAATGGAAGTCAATCAATTATCCAGTAAACAAGCTTGAAGTCTTACTCGCAGAGCTCTCCTTTTGAGCTTGTTCATCACAGAAAATTGTTTAAGCCTTGCTGTAACAGTCTCACCCAAATTGACATTTGGAGCCTTCTTAGCATTTTGCAACCAAGGATGGTTAGGCAAAGAAAGCTTTATTATCTTACAAGCTTCCAGTTACAAGTAAGTATCCCAAAGAGTAATTCCTTGTTTTGTATTGAACAATAGAACTCCATTAATATTAAACAACACTACTTTTGAAAGACATGAACATTACCAAGAACTTCCTGAGTTGTCAACTGCCGCTTCGGGTCTGGATCAAGCATCCTCATCAAAAGGTCTTCTGCATTCTCAGAAACTTTAGGCCAAGGGTCTCTCTTAAAATCTATAAAAGAGCAAATAATTACCTGTGCAACTCCTTGTTCAGTTTCTGCATAGAGTTGGGACACATTTTTAGAGAGAAGAGAAAAAACCCAAGAACGCAATATGAGAAACAAAATGAAATGTAGAACCCAGTTACAAGTTACTGGGATAGCAATTTTAGAACTATACACCTTTTTTTTTCTTTCAATTTTCTATCTTTTTGGTCAAGTTTTCACATTTCTACTCAGTGCAAGCCTCACACTTGAGTCCCCTCAAAACCTACAGATGGACACTTGTGGGATTCCAACCCGAATGGCCTCATATTGTTAGAAAGGTGGGACTCCACAAAGTAAGATGTAAAGGATCACTCCAGCACTCCAGAGGTGTTGCTTCCTTCTTGTTTGCAAACCAAAAGTTCTCAGGTTTAAGATCTCGATGCATCACCCCTTGCTCATGACACATCTGTAGAGCAAAAAAGTGAACTAAATTATTTGATTCCCATAACACCACAGCTATATCCAATTTGGCCAGGAACAATCTGAATGAAAATAAAATAAAATGTACTCCTCATACAGATGATTTTTAATGAAGTCTTCTTTACTTGTTAAAAAAATTTCTCAACAAAATTAATTATTAATAAAATTAGAAGGCAATAGAAAGCCTGAACCATAAAGAAAGATATATGGAGGGAAAATTTAAAGGGTACAGGTTGGAACATGGTGGGATTTCTGACATGGATACAAAGACCATAGCAATGAGATTCAATCTTAAGACCCAATATGAACTCTTTTCCAAATACTCTTGGCTCTCGATCACCTCATAGCAACAAGGGAAATAGCTGATGGGAACCATCATAAATAAAAGAGAAAGATAAGAAGAGAAATAACAAGCAAGACACTACATAACTACTTTTTCCTGTACTTTGCAGTAGTAACAAGTTTCCAGAGAGAATAAAGGAACACAATCCAACGAGCAACACCAAATATAGGTTCTTTCAAACAAAAATTACTCCCCCATACTAAATCAACAATAAAATTCTCATCTCTAGCCTCAACACAAACATACTATTTTAACTACAGGTTGCTGAAAGGAATGCCCAAGTTTCCTTATGGATGTTTTCATATATTTTCTTACAGCCTCCTAAAATGCCTTCAAAAATCAAAGTGCTTTTCAGCTCACCATCATGTCAATCTATAGCATGAGGCAACAAATCAAGACAAGTTAGATAACATAACGACAATTCTCCACTTAATACGGTGAACTATACAAGGAAAACTAAAACTTTCCTTTGCCCAATGAAACTCACCATTACATCAAACTTTTGCCATGTTGATATGAGGAAATATCTCTTGCTAGAGAAGAAGGCAGCCCTTACAAAGAAAATCAACAAAAGAGATAGTTACCAGCAGAATTATTTATGGCAGAAAAATCTTATACAACATAGAACCTAATAAATACAGATAAGCTATAACCATGTATTCCACTTAAGAATAAAGACATGTTTGAGACAGCTACATCAAGTACAAGAAAATCTGAACCTAGCTCTAAATTCTTCCATTTATTTGGAGTTTATCACCATAACACCTGAAATTTGGAGATGAATGAAGTTGGATGGAGTTGTCACTTGTGTGGCGTTTTGACACTTGCTACTACAATCACCATTAGGCGTGGTATAAATATGAGCAGCTACATCCCCTGCATTCAAATAAAATCATTCATAAAAAATCATCTAATAAATGAAATTTAAAAATGGAAACCATAGCACTAACAAAACCATATGCAACTACATAAACACTTGGGAAGGCATAGAATACAGGTTATAATGTATGAAGAGAATAGACAAAGAATTATTATACACCTTACATAACCGGGTTTACATTGTGATTCCTATGAAAATAAAACAACACAATGGATCTTAACTATATGCGCTGTTAACCATATCCAACAGTTATCAACTTCTACAGCATTTCAGCTTTCATGCTAAGATTGTCAATACAATGCTAGAAGCCATACTACTATACTTCCACATATCCAAGCTATATCAGTCCAACATACCACATAGTTAATAAGTAATAATCCAAAAAGAAGCATTACTAGTCCTTTCACCACTTGGGTCTACAACCGTTAAGTCATCAAATAAGACAATAGTAGAAATGTCACACAAATCCAATAGACCACATCCCTCCCACAACTTATATAAAACAACATTCCACCCCTGCATAGGTCATTTGCATTATCTGCATCATCAGTCAGCACCATTTGATGATGTTCTACCTCCATATCGTCATTCCATTTGTTGGAATTTAGATGATCCTGGGAAAGCCATGAAGATGATGGAATTATGACAGCAGTAAATAATATTTAGAAGATGAATAGTCCATATCATTTGTATATAAAAAATACCTCTCACAAAGGCCACATGTAAACCATCTCCTATGGGGAAGCTTTTTCTACTTGCCATTTTTATATCATAAAGCCTGCACCATATGAACATTGTATTTGAAGTGTATGTGGCCACCCGCCATTCTTCTTACTATACCTGTGAAAGAGACGTTCAAAATAGTTACAAATAAATTAAAGGTTCTTTAAAAGGGAAAATTACCAAATTCAGGTGATTACTTACCGAATAAAGTTCTTTCATAGAAAACAACCAAGGTCCCAAAGTTTTCATTTCTGCAAAAAGTTGATCAGATGTACCAGAAAAATGACATTTCTATACTATAGGCATACAAAAAACTGCATCTAGTCAATAGGTCTACCACCTATTGATAGGTCCCTGCTAGGAACCTCCACATTAACCTCTTCCATCCATGTACATTGTAAGTCATAAATGCCTTTGCATCTGAGGGGTTCTTAACCAAGTATTCAAAAATAAAATCCATGTTTTCCTTATCAAAACCCTCAACACTCTCAACTGCCGCCAACAAGCAGGAAGGGCTAATATAATCACTTGGAGGATCTCGAATGCAAATGCAACATCACCAATGCGTTCAACCATTGATAATAAAACATTGTTGAATGCATCACGACCACGTTTACGGTCACGAGGTTGTTGCCTCCCATGGCTACTTCCAATATTTTGGTCGGTTTGGTGAGGAGTATCTTGTCCCTAGGTGTTATTCATAGGAGTTTGAATTGCAAAATTGCTAGCATCAGCTGATGAAGGTATGCCATCTACCCCAATATCATCAAGTGATGGTCTGAAAGGTGAGACTATATCTTCAGTTATATCCCTTTCTGTTCGAAGGTTATGCATCTCACGACTGGTATCAGTCCATTGTCCGGTTGCATGATCCTCGCCAAATACCTCGCCCATCAATTTATACAATGGCCAAGACTTCTCCTTATACCTTTTCATTTTTAGGTGACTCTAAGACACATCAATGTAATAGAAAGATATTAAAACATGTATGATATAAAAAGAAAATTCATAGTATTGTCAAAAAGCTGAATTTTGTATATATTACCACTAGGTATGGCGCCCATACTTCATCAATGACTTCTATTTGCTTCATTATGCTATTCCACCCAAAACCACTTTTATGAAGCAGTGTGAATGTGTTTATAATCATTTTATAGGATCTTCACATGATTGACAACATTATCCCTTGAAAATGAAGCATTGAATCGGGAATTTACCTCTCGTGTTGTTACAGCATATGTGGCATCTTTAAAGCAATTTGGCACTCTATTCCCCTCTATTCCTTGAATCAAGAGCACATCCAATAAACACTTATCCATATATGGTTTCCATAATTTTTTTTTTTTTTTTCCACTATTGACTGTCATCTCCACTAAGTAGAGTCCCTTCATATGAGTCCATCACCTAAGTAAGATGGAAGTTTGAAGTACATGATAAAAGTAAGCAAATACATACACATAAAAGAGAATGGTCAAAAAAATTACATATTAAAATAGTAAAAGAGTTCAAGTTAAGTAAACCCAACATCACAAACATTGTTCACGTAATATTATCAAGTCCTTTTTACTATTAACTGTCATCTCCACTAAGTGGAGTCCATTCATATGAGTCCATCACCAAGGTAAGATAGAATTTCAAATAACAAGTACATACACAAAAAAGAGATGAGTAAAAAAGATTTACATACAAAAATAGTAACAGAGTTCAAGTTAAGTAAACCCAACATCACAAACATTGTTCACAAAATGTTATCAAGTCCTAGCATAAGATATATTATAATATGCAACATAACATGGAATCTATGTATGACAAAAATTCTGCCACATCTCTCGAGTGATTTTATCTCTGATAAAAACCCCTTCCCTACCTTTCGCAGGTCTTAGTAGACGAGGTGCATTGGATTCTTCAAAGTGAGATGTTCTTGCCTCCAACTCCCTATTGGCATCTTCTAGCACACAATCATGTGGCATGAACCGTCGAATATGCTTCTGAACGCAACAACATGCAACAGATATGCACTTTGTCTCTTGTAGTAGTACATTAGTTCTCCACAAATTATTCTGAACCTCTTCTTTAGAACTCCAATTGCACGTTCAATTGTGTTGCGTAACGAAGAATGTCTATTATTGAACAGTTTTTTAGTAGTTTTTGGATGACGACCTCATATTTCATGCAAATGATATTGTATACCCCGATGTGGGGTTATATAGTAACACATCAATGGATAACCAACATTTACAAGGTAATACTTTCCTGCATATAGAAGTGATTACTTTGTGTTATGGAAACAATGACACTTGTGAATAATATAGTGTTTTGGTTACATTTTTACCTTCAGGCCATGGTATCTTGTAAGACCTTGAAAGGGCATCAATCAAGATCCTTGAATCCAATGCAGAATCCTCCCATCCGATTAAGACATAAGTGAATTTTAAATCAAAGTCACATGTTGCCATAATATTTTGTATAGGACAATGCTTACAACCTCGAAACCTCAGTTCATACTCAGGGGCCATTTTAGCCAGAATATGTGTTCTGTCAACTGCATTGATGCAATCCGAAAATGTACAAATAGTTCAATATTGGATAACAAATTGATAGGGGTTTGTTTATTCACTAATTTTTTTTGTTTTTGGTATGTTACCTTAAAGTAGGGCATGAACCTAGGATTCTCAGAGATTTGTCTAGGTGTCTCCAATGTGTGTGGCTTTATAAATTCATCTTCCATATCAATCAATGCATCTAAGACTTTGTTGAAATATCTACTCACAGTTTCCCCAGATCGTTTGGTAAAGCATTTCTCATTACGAACCCTTACGTTGTGAGCTATTGTGTGCAAAAAAATTGCAACTTGTTCCACTACTAAACAGTGGATGGTGTCATGGAGACTTCCACGACATCTGAATTCATCAACAAATTGACGGAAACATTCGATGTTCATTTGAAGAAGGTTATGGCATTGCTCATCTGACTCGACAATCTTTTTGACAAACTTACGAAGAGTATGATAAATGTTCTCCCTAAGGCCTTTGTCAATATAGTTGCTATAGTAAACCGTTCTAGCAATGGAACAAATAGGTCCTGCTATAACACATACTGCTCCAGCCGCTTGGATCATTTCTTCCTCTGAATCATATTAGTTCACATTGTTGGGGTCCATTTTGTAGCTTCAAAGTAGTTAGGAATTGATAACTATAAAAATCAGACAGATTTGTAGGACCGTTTAATTACTAATAAGTTGACTATCTAATTCCAATAGTGTATGACTACTGACTGTAGCACATACTTAAATTATGATATTGGTGATCAAGTAAACAGATGTCTCAACAATAGTAATTAACATTAATAATTTGCAACTATGGGAGTAACTTTAAACCATAGAATCTCCATACAAAATAAATAGTGTCAAAAGAAAATAAATATTAAAGGTCAAGTAAAAAAAACTCACAAATTTACAACTTAAAGATGTGTTATATCTAATATATGTTAACATAATTCTTTTTTAAAGCTGTAAAAATTCATCAACAACGAATTTCCACAAGATTACGAATAGAAGTAAGGTTTTTATATAAAATGCCTTCTTTTGAGTGTGTTAGAGT
>JAOXJP010266677.1:0-35080 GCA_025762735.1 Platanus orientalis
GTGTATAAGAGACAGCTACGTGGCATCTCTAAAAGGAAAAGAGTCTCGGGAGGCCCTCATCATTGAGGACATGGAGGACAGGGATGACGACTAGCTAAGAAGAACCCAACCGATAGAGGATTTAGAGGGGCTGGGCATAGACCCCGACCATCCCGAGTGGGTGGTACATGTGGAGAGAACTCTTCCTGAGGAAATTAAGCTTCGGTTACAAAAACTCCTAACGACCTATGGGGATGTCTTAGCTTGGACACACGCAGACATGCCTAGGATTGACCTACGAGTAATCACACATAAACTGAGTGTCAACCCTACTGCAAAACTGGTCAGAAAAAAAAAAAGAACCTTCGCAGCCGACCGGAATCAAGCCATAGGAGAGGAGGTGGAGAAACTGTAGAAAGCGGGGTTCATACAGCAAGTCGCCTATCCCGAGTGGATGGCTAATGTGGTGTTGGTAAAGGAAAACAATGGAAAGTGGAGGATGTGTGTAGACTTCACTGACCTCAACAACACATGTCCAAAAGATAGCTTCCCCTTACCAAGAATAGAAGCGTTGGTTGATTCTACCTTGGGTCATGCCCTACTCAGCTTCATGGACTCATTCTCTGGCTACAATCAGATACGAATGGAGAAAGGGGATCGTGAGAAAATGTCCTTCATCACTAACCGAAGAACTTATTGTTACGAAGTCATGCCATTCGGACTAAAGAATGCGGGAGCCACTTATCAGAGACTGGTGAATAGAATGTGTAAGACTCAGATTGGGAGAAATGTAGAAGTCTACGTGGATATATGCTCGTTAAAAGCATGAAAGCTGAGAGGCACATGGAGGACCTGGAAGAAGCCCTTCAAACCCTGAGGAGATTCCAAATGAAACTGAACCTGGCTAAGTGTGCCTTTGGTGTATCGGTTGGGAAGTTCTTGGGGTTCATGGTCTCTCATAGGGGGATAGAAGCTAACCCGGAGAAAGTCAACACGATTATAAATATGAAGTCGCTACAGACCGTAAAGGACATTTAACGGTTGGCGGGAAGGGTAGCAGCCCTTAGCCGATTCGTTTTGAGGTCAACAGACAGATGTTTTCCTTTCTTTCTCCTTTTAAAGAAAGGGTTCAAATGGACGGAGAAAGCCAAGCAGTCATTTCAAGATCTTAAAAGGCATTTAGCGAGCTTACCAACTCTTGGGCGAACAACCCTGGGAGAATAATTATATCTGTATCTGGCGGTGTCTAATGTGGCAGTGAGCTCAATCTTAATAAAGGATGAGCATGGTCAGATTCCAGTTTACTATACCAGTCGAGCCCTCCATGCAGCAGAATTGAGGTATCCGCCTCTAGAAAAACTGGTGTTTGCCTTGATCACGATAGCAAGAAAACTCAGGCCTTACTTTTAATCCCATCAAATAATGGTACTAACAAATCAGCCATTGAAAGCCGTGTTACAGAAGCCAGAGGTCTCGAGTAGGTTAGTGACATGGGCAGTGGAGCTAGGCGAATTCGACATTTGTTGCAAACCTAGGACTGCCATAGAAGGGCAGGTCCTGGCAGATTTCCTAGCAGAACTAACACCAAAGATGTGTGAAAAGTTTTCCCCCGAGTCGGAATGGACTCTTCCCGTGGACGGGTCATCCACTGCTTTATCCAGTGGCGTGG
This sequence comes from Platanus orientalis, assembly GCA_025762735.1. NCBI lineage: Eukaryota > Viridiplantae > Streptophyta > Magnoliopsida > Proteales > Platanaceae > Platanus > Platanus orientalis. Next base: position 1,649 of record JAOXJP010266677.1, read on the forward strand.
ATCTCCTGTTGACTACCCCAGAGAGAATAACACTCGAGTATGCAATCCGATTGGGATTCAAAGCAACAAACAATGAAACTGAGTATGAGGCCTTGATAGCCAGGCTAGGCTTGGTAATTGAGGCGGGAGCAACACGTCAGTCTACTCACACTAACTCTAAGCTCTTTGAAGGACAGGTAACCAGAGAGTACGAAGCCAAGGAGAAGAAAATGAAGAAATACCTGGCTAGAGTCAGGGAGCTCATGTCCCACTTAAAGGCAGTTGAGATCAAGCATATTCCGAGATGTCAGAATAAGCACGCTGACTGGCTAGCACGACTGACCTCTGATGACATATACGTCATGGACAACCAATTGCTGGTAAGTAAGCCCAGTTAACCCAGCATGGAAGACAAGCCAAAGCTCTGTATGTGTGCGAGTACACCAACAGACGACTAGAGAATGCCAATTGTAGAGGTCTTGAGAACGGGAGCTTTGCCATTAAATCAAGAAGTCCAAAAACTGAAGTTGTGTGCTAGTCGGTACACTTTAATTGGAGAGCTCCTCTACAAGAGAAGTTTCACCTTACCCTACTTAAGGTGTCTATCACCGGCTGAGACAGATTATGTCATAAAGGAGGTCAATGAGGGAATCTGCAAAAACCACTCGGGTAGTCGGTCTCTCGTTAACAAATTGATTAGAGTAGGATACTACTGGCCAATGAAGCAAGCCAACTCAACAACCCATGTGAGGAAGTGTGATAACTGTCAAAGGTTCGCCAACATCCCCATGCAACTAGCTGAAGAGCTCTCACCCATTATCGGACTGTGGCCTTTTGCCCAGTGGGGAATCGATATCGTGGGACCACTACCCATGGCTACAAGACAGAGGAAATTCCTCATCGTGGCTCTGTCGATTATTTCACAAAGTGGGTTGAGGCCAAAACACTGGCAAAAATAATCGAGCACAACATATGCGACTTCGTTTGGAAGTCCATAATTTATCAATTCGGGATACCACAAGTCCTCATCACTGACAACAGAAAGTAGTTCAACAATCGACATTTTTGCGAATTTTGCTCCCAATTGGGGATCAAGAACCATTTCTCCTCCCCGGCACATCCTCAGGCCAATGGACAGGTAGAAGTCACTAACAAAACTATATTGAAGATCATCAATACGAGGTTGGAGGCGTCGAAGGGGCAGTGGGCTGATGAGCTACCAGGTGTCCTCTAGGCATACAAAACAACTCCGAGAAGTCCCACGGGAGAAACCCCCTATGCCATGGCTTTTGGTTGCGAGGCAGTGATCCCGATGGAAGTCGGGATGGCAAGTCTAAGAATTCAAGAATCACAGGCCGAGGAGTCAGAGAAAGGGTTGTGCCTAAACCTTGACCTGCTGGAAGAAAGGAGAGAGGAAGCAGTCATTCGTATGGCAGCTTATCAATAGAGAATGATGAGATATCATAAGACCCGAGTACGACCACGATGCTTCTAGAACAAAGACCTCGTCCTTCGGAAAGTGAGCATAGCAACGCATGTTCCAGGAAATGGAAAGCTGGGACCTAATTGGGAAGGTCCCTACTGAGTCACTCGGATTGCCTAAAAGGGAACCGATTGCCTGGAATCCATGGACAGAAAGGCCCTACCCCGAACATGGAACATTGAACAATTGAAAAGGTATTACCAATAGTCATGTAACCTTTATTTCACAATAGAAAAATTCGTCTATTGTCAAGTATGGCATGGTATTCTACCACAACTGTGTACAATGCACACCCGAGTGGAGTCATAAGAATGGACTAAGTCCAGTAACTCAACCCTTCGGTCTACTACAACAGTCTATGATGAATACCCCAGTGCAATTGTAAGAATGGACTAAGTCCAGTAACTCGACCCCTCGGTCTACTATAACGGTTTATGATGAATACTCGAGTGGAATCGTAAGAATGGACTAAGTCCAGTAACTTGACCCCTCGATCTACTACAACGGTCTACGATGAATACCCTAGTGGAGTTGAAAGAATGGACTAAGTCTAGTAACTCGACCCCTCGGTCTACTACAACAGTCTACAATGAATACCCGAGTGGAGTCATAAGAATGGACTAAGTTTAGTAACTCGACCCCTCAGTCTACTACAACGGTCTACGATGAATACCCGAGTAGAGTCATAATAATGGACGAAGTCCAGTAACTTGACCCTCGATCTACTACGACGGTCTACAATGAAAGCCCTGAGTGGAGTCATAAAAATGAACCAAGTCCAGTAACTCGATCCCTCGGTCTACTACAACTGTCTATAGTGAATACCCAAGTGGAGTCGTAAGAATGGACTAAGTCTAGTAACTCGACCTCTTAGTCTACTACAACGGTCTACAATGAATACCCTAGTGGAGTCATAAAAATGGACTAAGTCTAGTAACTCGACCCCTCGGTCTACTACAACAGTCTATAATGAATACCCGAGTGGAGTCATAAGAATGGACTATCCAGTAACTTGACCCCTCGGTCTACTACAATAGTTTACCATAAACACCTGAGTGGAGTTGTAAGAATGGACTAAGTCCAATAACTTGACCCCTCGGTCTACCCCAATAATACAATGAATGTCCAAGTGGAGTCGTAAAAATACTGTCCAGTATACGATCCCTCGGCTTACTATGTTGGCTTACCATAATGGTCTAAAACTAAAGTCTCCAGTAGTCTAAAGCGACCCCTCGACCGAACAGTAAGCGACCCCTCATTACAAGAAAAAGAAAGGAGAAGAAGTCTAGGTGGTCGCATCATCCTTCTCTTGGTCGGCTACCTCTTCCTCAGCTGGCTCCTGAGTAGACAACGACTCAGCATCAGCCCTCACCATAGAAAGGTCGAGGCAGGGGTATATCCACAAAGCTCAGCAATGGAGAGTCTCGAAGCCACTGACAAAATACTCTATCATCTCATTATTGAAGACCTCAGATTCAAGATAAGCAGTGATGGCATCGTTTGCAGCCTTCTCTTTCATTGACTCTTATTGAGACTTCACCTCATCCAAAGACGTCCGCAGAGCGGCAACAGTGGCCCTTTCTCCATCGGCTCCCCCTCGAGCCTTCTCCAGCACAGCCTCGACCCCTTTGAGCCTACATTCAATGTCGGTTAACTTATCCCTCAGAGCTTTTCGCTCAGCCTCTACCTTAGACAGTTTCTCCCTAAGGTCCCCTATGAAACTATCGGTCACGAGTTAACGATTGGCAAGAGTAGTCACTTTGGTTAGCACCTGCAGCAAGAAGATTCAGTAAAGCAAGATGAAGGAACACAATCCATAGACGAGAAAGAAAAGGAAGCTCACCCTTCCAATTTTGAAAAGGGTGCTCTTGGCCAAAGCTTTAGTGCTATTCAGCCACAGACTCTTCAAGTCCTACTCAGAGATGACCGAGCAAAGGTGACCTATAGCCTCGACCTCCTCGGCCAGCAAAGAAGGAGCGGCTTTCTCCTTTCCCTTAGACGAGCCCTCCACACTGTACAAAGGGAGATGCTCGACGCACTCGTAGAAGGAGGGAATTAAGTCCAAAGCAGCCTCTAGATCAACGATTGAAATAGGAGCTAGTGCAACCGAGGCAAGGGCCATCGAAGGAGTCGACCTAGGAAGATCTTTCTCTATCGAGCAGTGCTGAGAGAATCATGACTTCTTCTGAGAACCGCTGGGGGTTGAATTGGCCGACACCCTCTTTAAAGATGACTTCGATGTAAAAACCTACATATATACACATGTGAACAGATGTAAAAAAAAAAAAAGAAGAAAAAAAAGACCCTGACCAGCTGGAGGAAGAGGTAAGCTAGGTGCCTGACCGACAAGGACAAAAGATGAGCTAGAAGCCTGACTCACCACGAGTGAGGACGATGGGATCTCCGAGCCCAACAAATATGTGGAGAGAGACTTAGAGTTCACCAACAAGGAATAATCTCAAACTGGGTGTGCAAAAGCCTGCCCCAGCCTCTCGAGTTGAGGATCAGACAGGGGGTGCTTAGCTAATGCTACAAAAACCAAGAATGTCAGACCGACCGAATGAATAAAGAATAAGGAAAGCTAACGCAACTAAGAATTACCTCTTGCACGTGGCTTGCCCCATATCTTAGGAACTGTGTGAATCCAATCGAAGGGCGACTCCCATGGGACCGACTCCAGACTGTCCCTTGACGCAAAAAAGAATTTACTTTTCCAACCATTTTTCAACATTGGAAGACCTGCGATCAAGGCTCGATCGGGCACCCTAACAGTGAAGTACCACCACCCAGAATGCATCTCCACTACCTTGTAGCAATAGAGGAACTCAGGGACAGTGATGTGATCCTGACCGCCACTACACTCAGGCCACAACACCATGCAAGCAGTTAGGATCCTCCACAAGTTGGGCATGACTTGGCCTGGGGCTAGACGAAGGTGGGTGAGAAGCTGACGGACAAACAGAGGAATTGGGAATCGTAGACCGGCCTATAAAGCCTGTTCAAAGATGGAGACCTTCCCTAGAAGATAAGAACAGGTTCACTCGTTGAAAGTCGGGACCCTCAAGTTAACCGATTCAGGTATCTGATAAACCTGACGAAAACCATTTAGTCGGGACCTCGACAAGGTAGACATGAGACCCTCAGCGGCATACGGCATGTCGGCAAACCGACCCAACCTAAACGGTGATGAAGGATGAGCCGAGTCGGGGGAGTCAGCACAGACGAGGCTCTTGTCAAGGGCCATAACTGACTCTATCGATTCAAAAGAACAGTCCATTTGACCAAAAGCGTATATAATGCCAACCAAAGGGCCTATAGCCTCTAAGAAAAAAGTAAAAATGTAACCTAGAGAAGATAGGTCAAACCCTAAGGAACTCAGATCTAGCGGGTGCTGGTAAGTATGGAGACAATAACAAAAACGGACGAAGTGAAACCCGAAGGGTGCCCCGATAGGGTCCAAGGTGGTGTCCTAAGGGTACTGATAAGGGATCAAGAACTCGACAGTAGGAAGAAAGACAAAGGCTGTAACCAGGGAACGATATCGGAAGCAGAACAAAAAAAAGGGAGGGGAAGAAATAAGAGAAGAGCCAGTACTTAAAACTAAAAATGTGCGAGAAGGAGGAATGAAGCAGATGATACCTTTACTCCCTCGCAACAAATGATCTCCTCAACGCAGCACAGACACGAACCCGAGCAGCCCACTCAGGAGGAACGGAGGTTCAAAGCAAAGTGAGAGACTGGAGAAGACAAGAAAACCAACCCATACATATACCCTTCGAAGTTACCCTAAACCGTCGAATCACTCTAGTGACCCCTGGCCATCAAATTAATGCGCGATTTAAAAGAAAACAACTACAAACCTGCACGTCTTGTCCTTATTAACGGCATGGGGCTCAAGGAGGCGAAGACGAAGAACCAACACCCCAATCGACTTAGCTTCTTATATATTCCCCATGTCCGCTCATACCAATGGACTGGAGGAATAGGAGGGGCATATGATGGAGTATATGGACTCGAGATGGCTGAGCCGATTAACCAAGTGAACCGAGCGATCCCCACCAGTCCATCGGGTTTGTTCAGTGACCCAACGAGGCTACCAACCGACAGGACAAAGAAAATCTATCGTCCGACCCGGTAGAAACATAGGGTACCAACCGACCCCACTATCGTCCAAGTACTCATGGGAAAAAAACGACTGAGGGATGACCGTTCATGGCCCCTGAGGCAAAGGATGCGCGACTATACCTGAGTGGACCGCAAGTAAGACAAAAGTGGTTACGGGATGCAGAATACGACAGAACAACTACCAATCCCACACCGACACGTAAATAACTCCTCCACTTTCTCGTAACCAACTCAAAGAATATTCGAGAGAGGGCAAGAAGAGACGATAAAGAGAGGGGGGACGCCAAAAAATGGAGGTAAGACAATCAATCCCAAAAAAGAAAGAAAGGCTTCTTTCAGTTTTTCCCGGACTCTAACTTGGGCGTCGAAGAGGTGTTGGCCGGCGCCACACCGACGTCATCTTTCTGCAAGTGTGCAGGTACAACCCGGATTCCAAATTGAAGGACGTCATTAGACCATTTGAGTGATCCTCTTCTGGGCATCATCAAGAAGCAATCACAACTAAACGACAGAGCTCTCAATTAATGGCATTGGGCACTTCCACTCCAAATCAAAAAGAACATTACTTCTCCTCTTCTTCAATTTGTCCCTCAATCATTCTGTATACACACCATTGAGATGCCAAAAGTTTTCTTTAAATTTTGTGCAATAATTCCTTTTTTTTTTCTTCATATATTGAGAGAAACAACGTCAGCCCTGTCCAATACAGGAAGCAGAATGTCTGAATAGTAACATCCAGCATTCTCACATACCTTGTAAGCGGCGAGCTTGCCTGGCCTTTTGTGCCATATCCCAGCAGCACCAAGCGCGTAGCTCAGTCTGGATGCAAGAGACATGTACCTCTTGGTGGCGATTGACTCCGTGTCCATGCCATGACCGTCCGAGTCCCTAGGAGACTATATCTTATTCATCTTACCTTCGTGTACCCATCGCAGCAATACATAGCTCTTATCAATTTACGATTACATGCTTTCTGATGGAGCTTCCATTGACGGCTTGAAATAGAACTCAGAATTTTTCTTATGGAAAAAAAGGTAAGAGATATATATTTATATAGTAAATGATGATAGAGATGAAAGAGAGAGAATTTAGTAGTTATTCTAGGAGAGAATTTTTGGATTTAATAGCATTAAAATAGAGAAATTAAAAGAAAAAGGTGGGATCATTTGGGATGAATTAGTTGACAAAAAAAATTATAGTGTCCTTATAGTACTCTCCTTTGGTGAGCTGGTGGCTTATCTAAATTGGAAAGAGTGAGAGAAGTTAAGAGTTATTTAAGTAGAAATTTTTTAGATTTAGAAGTCATTTAAGGCGGAGAAAGTAGGAGAATAATATAGGATTGTTTAGGATGAGTGAGTTGGAGGGAAAAAAAAAAAAAAAGAGAAATTTTTTGGAGTGTCCACGTGGCATTATCTTTAGGTGAATAGGAAACCTTTTAAAATTGTAAACAGTCCCTAAAATCACTAAGACTACAGGAGAAAGTATAGAGACACATGGAAGGAATGGAAAGATTGAGATGGAGAAAGAGGTTCTAGGAGAGAAAAAAGGAAGTTATGATGTAGCTCTTTCCTTTGCCAATAGTTTTCTAATATTTTCGGTAACTTTTCTGATGTAGGCATGCCATCCGTTGGCCCAAAATAAAAAAATAATAAATGAGTGGTGAGACTTAAGATGTAGATCTGTTTTGTTTTTTGTTTTTTGTTTTTATTTTTTATTATTTTTTTGTTTTTAATTTCAAAAGGGATCAAATATGCAGCACAACCCTTTACATTAAAAGGATCCCAACTAGATTGAATTTTACAGATTAGTTTTTTGGCAGTCCAAAAGGTTTCCAAGTGTTTATCACAAAGTTTCTCCTATTGTGGGAAGCTATAACCCAACAGCATCTAGCCATGTAGCAAAATCCTCTTATTTGTTTTTTTCTATAATTCCTTCTTGACTTTATTCATAATTACAAAGGTTATATGACTGTTATCACGATGTCTCACTTTCCTCAACCATTTTTATTGGAAAATAATAATTTAACATTGATACAAACAAAATCTATAAATTGTTAAAACGACATTAGTGGTAAAAATAAGCAAGAATGTAGCCATCATATAATGGCCACATCAATTAGAGTTTGAATCATCTCTAGGTTGAATGGACTGATATCACACGATATACCAATCAGTGTGTGACAAGATGCATGAAAAGGGTGTTTTAATTTGGTGAATACATATGGGTTAAAAGAAGGTATTAACGTAAATACACAATAAAATGTTGCTATATTTATTAATACACCCTTTGTCAGACATTATGTCACTTCCTGTGCAGAGTGTCCATCGAATAATAGTGGTTGCTACCTATCTAGCATTATACAGGAATGTAACATTACTGTTTTAAATCAAAGTACCCTTTTAACGTCAATGCTACTTACTACCTAGACAAGGTGGGGTTAGGTGCCAATTGGATTTCATTTTAGCAATGGTTTATAAATTAAAAAAAAAATGTTTTGATAGATGGGAAACCCCCATAATGAGTTTTTTGATTACTATAGTAGGGGCATTCTTGTCTTCTAGAAGGAGAGTTCCCAAAGAAGACTTTGAACTAATGCCCAAAAGTTAACTTCCAGATATTGTTGTAACTAATAGCATATGTTGAATATATGAAACTAAGGCATAGTATAACAACAATCTAAAGTTGCCTTTTAAATAAATTGTTTGATTTTGTTAAATTTGGCCACCTTGTCCCTCCACATGGATATAATAAGAGTGGCTGAGGGAAGGAGGGCTGTGTTCCAACTTGCAAACTAAGTTATACAACTTACCTTGAAAGAATTTTTCCTTTTTGCATAGATGTTTGTAAAGCTTCACTTCACTGAAATGATGGGAACAAAGACTAAGGTACTACCAACAGTAAAAGGAATAAATGTTGACTATGAAAATAGAAATAGAAATTAAAATTAAAGAAAAATAAACCCAATTGAAAAAGTCTATATGATGATTTAGTATAAGGGAGATTTAATTGTCCTAGTTAGAATTCAAGCATGAGGCTCATACATTAACAAAGGTGTACAACTTTAGAGGGTTGTCTAATACATAGTAGTAGGAAGACTAACTGAAGGAGATTTAATTTTTGAAACTAAGATACAACCATAAGCTTATACCTTACACAAGGCAAACAACTTGGGAAGGTTGTCCAACACAAAGTAGTATGAAGACATGATCCATGTATTGATGAGATGAAACCATAAATGTCGCCAATAGGGGTTAATGTAAAGAACCAGAAAAAATCCTAGCAATATGGTTGTGTATGACACTGCAAAGCTCACATAGAAACCCACATCCACAGAACCATTTTCTTCTCCCTCTTCATTGAAATTTGTGGGTGTCAATGATGGTGCCCCAGTTGTGCTGCTGCAGCTTTTCTTTAAAGGATCTCCACAAAGGAGAGGGTTTCCCTCATAGCTGCTCTCTTCGAATGTTGCAAACTGTTTCTTTCTATCGGGCGTCTGACCAGATAAGTTGTTGTAGGCCACAGTGAAGACTGATAGATAGTTAAGCTCAATTAGTACTGGAGGGATTGTCCCAGTCAAGTTGTTGTAGGAAAGGTCTAAGCTCTCAATTTCCCCCAAGTTTGAAAAGGTTGTTGGGATGGATCCACTTAAGTAGTTGTGGGATAGGTTCATTGCATGAATCCCTCTTAAATTTCCGATTTCAGGTGGGATCTCACCTGTTAGTTGGTTACATGAGAGATCCATTCCAAACATGAGTTCCAGATTAACACCCTTGTAAGAGTTGGACCTACTTTTTGTTGTGAACTCCACAACCTGACCCTCCACCACTAAAGAGTTATCATCATCTAGTTTCATTTCCATTACTATACTTTCATATGAATATGAAGGCATTAAATAATAAGGTTGATATGGCAAGTGAGAATCATATATGTGTCCTTGCTTTTCAAGTGTAAGATTACTCAAGCAAGAAGGTATTCGTCCAGAAAGATGATTGTAAGAAAGATCCAAAATGCTTAATTGGTGCAATTGGCATAATTGAATGGGAATATTACCTTTGAAATGATTTCCTTTCAAAAGAATGACACTCAAAAGTGACTGCTCACCAACCCAATTTGGAATAAGACCATTGAGGTAGTTATCACTAATATCTAGTGTCACTAAATTAGAGCATTTAGAGAAGGCATGTGTTATTGGTCCAGTGAATGCATTTTTTTGAAGATTTACATGTTGTATATTTGGTGGGTTAAAGCAAGGAGGAAGGGATCCAGAAAGATTGTTGTCGGAAAGGTCTAGATCTTTAAGATTATTAAGTGTACAAAACTCAATTGACATGGGGCCTGATATGTTGTTATTATGGACATCGAATGCTTCCAACTCAGAGCTATTAAACAAGCTATCTGGAATGTTTCCTGTGAAATTGTTTCCATCCAAATACAGAAATGCCAATTTGATCAAGTTAGAGAATGTAGGAAATATTCTACCATACAAATTATTATTCGATAGCTTAAGGAGAGAAAGTAAGGAGCATCCCATGATCAAGTCCTTAGGAATTTCTCCCAACAAATCATTGTTAGACAAGTCTAAAAACCGTAGCCATCTTATATCACCAATTGAAGAAGGAATAGTGCCTATGAAACCATTTGTTGACATGTTAAAAAACCTTAGGTTCGGAAATGCTACATTGATATTTTCTGGGATTTGACCATGTAACTGATTATGGGATACCTCCAGTGCAGACATCTCTAGATTTGGACGAGATGGTAGATGGAATGAGCCTGTAAAGGAATTATTCCTTAGATTTAGTACTTCTAATCTTGTGTTGTTCTCCAACAACCAAGTGGGAAACTTTCCATTCAAATCGTTACAAGAGAGGTCAAGGACCCTCAAGGCATATTGGTGGTAGAGAAAGTTAGGAATGTCACTAACTTGTTTGTTGACCTTGCAGTTTGACAAACGAAAGATCTTTAATTGGAAGTTAGGAACCCAAGTTTGGTGTTCACTTTCCATAATCAAATTGTTGTTGTCATTTTCAAGTACCTCTAGTTTTGAATGGTTCGCTAATGAGATGAATGAAGCTGGGCTTAAAAATTGATTATTTGAAATAGAAAGGAATTCAAGCAATTTAAGGCTAGTAATGGGAGACAAGGCAATGTTTCCAACAAATTGATTGAAAGATAGATCCAGCACTCGAAGGGATGTCAAATTTCTGAAACAAGAAGGAATGGTCCCCTCAAAACCGTTCAAACTGAGATCTAACTCTTGAAGGTTCTTCAATTTGCATATACCTGAAAAATTGTATGTCAGTAGGGCTTGCCTCCAGTATACAACAATATAGCCACATTGCCAGAGTTCTTACCTTGACCTGATAGGGTGCCATTGAGTTTATTATTACTCAAAGATAAGACCTTAAGAGAAGTCAGAGCCCCTAGATATTGAAGAAAGCTATTGTTGAGAGAACTATCAGACAAATCCATGATCTCCAAGTTTCCCAAAGGATCCAATTCTAAAAATTAAAAGAAAAAGGAAAATAAATTATTGATAGATCATAATATAGGAAAGTCAAAAAATATCAATGAGAACTACATTGAACAATGATTAAGTAGTCAACCATACCTTGAACAGTAACTGATCCTTCCAAAACATTTCTTCCGAGATAAAGTGTCTGAAGTGATGGGAGTTCCCCCAAATATTGTAAAATTGTCATGTTGAACCTATTCTCTCTCAAGTCTACGACCTGCAGCTTTCTCAACCTTTTGAGACCTGAGAGTGAAAATGGAGAACCCAAATGATATTCATGTTAAAGACCTAGTATCCTCGCTAAGGTAAATGATAAGAAATGAGTAGAATGATCTATACTATGTCTTGGTGGACCCCTTCCCTTTTTGGGTAAAAAAAGACTTGTGACCTATAGTCTTTTGGCCGAGATCAATGTGTAGTATTTTGGTCAACCCAAGAGCTCAATTGGCTTGCAAGTGTCACAACCATAAAAATTTACTAATCTTACTTCTTTACATGACAACGTCGACAGTTTTGAGAGAACTCAAGCAAGGCCAATCTAAACATTATTGAGATTAGAAGGATCACCTAAGCTTAAAGTTGTCATCAATAAAAATTAGTTCTAGTCATCGTACTAGTGTGAAGTGTCACTTAAAATGACGTTAAGTAAGCAGGTTGGTAAATGAAGCTAATCAATAAACCATAGAGGAGCTCAATGAATTATCCGGAGTTGCAGGAACCTCAGTGGAGAGGTATACAATATAAGATATGCCACGGTGGCCGGGCTGGACCTATTGGGCTGTTAATTGGAAGATAGCTCCAGCCTGGTAATAAAGTTGGGGTGGGCCTGATGTGTTACAGATTGCCACTCCTAGTGAAAGAGGTTGTTAATATGTTATTGTAGCTTAAAAACCAAGTCAATGAAAAAGGAAAAAGAAAAGGAATGAGAGAGAGAGAGAGAGAGAGAGAGAGAGAGAGAGAGAGAGAAGTCTGGACATGAGAAATGGAAGCTTCAGATCTATACACAACATATCATATATAGACAAAATTAACTAAACCGTACCTTGGCCATGAATCGATAGTTCCAAACCCAAATGATTGCCTATCAAACTTAGAGATGTAAGAGATGAGAGTGAGCTCAGAGATGAAAATATGCTGCTATCATTGAACTCATTATAACTTAAATCAAGGACCTCCAGCCTTCTCAATCTGGACAACCTTTCAAAACCTGTGGAACAATGAAAAGTACATGAACTCAGGTTTAGCCAACCTGTTCACCAAACACAATCATGGAACGTGGTGACCAAAACCTTCATCATCATCCTATAACTCACAAATTCAGGTAGCAATGTGCGAGAGACCCGCCTTTTCAAATACTCCCACGACACTAGCATTCAAAAAACCTGATCTTTTAATACTTATATAAGAGTAAAATCTATAGCTCTTGAGTAACAGTACTCATATAGTGTGGGGGCACTATTATTTATTTATTTGTTCGTAAATGTTTTGGATGGTCCTAGCTCAGAGATTGTTTAGGACAAAATTAGCTTGGTCATGTGACCACAATCGTGTTTGTTTACTACAGAAAAAATTTAGAAAGCTCCAAAAGAGAAACTACTAATCGGGTGACTATTGCTCATAGAGTTATTCCAATTTTTGGTCAATGCAATCTTTGAGATAAAAAGTATTCAATGATTGGTCTTCATCCTCTAAATATGAAACACATTACAAAAGGCTTTGTGGCACAGAACCCAACCCAACCCTAAATTCAGTGTGAGCCTGTTGCACTACGTGTTACAACTTTTTGTTAAGAGATTGTTGATGTAAAATATATTAACAGCTTAAAACCAAGTCAATGAACGGAGAGGAAAATAAAAAAAAGGAAAAGAAAAAAAAATGGAGGAAAATTGGGATATGAGAAATGGAAGCTAAAAATCTAAATACAAGAAATTGTAGACAGATAAAAAAAACTAAAATTTACCTTGACCGTGAGTCGGCATTTCCAATCCAAAAAAATTCCAAGCCAGATATAGAGATTTAAGTGATGAGAGTGCACTCAGAGATGATAGGATGCTAGCATTAATCTGATTTTCGCTTAAATCAAGTATCTCGAGCCTTCTCAATCTGGACAACCATTCAAAATCTGTAGAATAATGAAAAATACATAAACTCAGGTGTAGCCAATTGTTCACACATAAGATCACCAAAAAACTTTGAATGGGTCCCACAAATTAAAAGCTAGGAAGACAGAAAAATAAACGGTGGCTTCTCATTTTTTCAAAAGAGAATAAATGAAGAGTCGTTTAGATACAACATTGTCAAATAATTTGGATTAGAGCTAATATGTTGCGTTACTCACGGTGGTGTTGCTGGGGGAGTATCCTCTGCGCTGCCCCCCTTTGTCCGACTTCGTGAGCCAAGACAGAGGGGAAGTATCATTTCATTTTTGAGGGGTGATGTGACATCTCCAAAAAGTGAAATGATACCCCCTTTGTGTCTCGTCTCACGACATCGCACAAGGGGGGCGGCGCAGAGGATATGAGGCCGGTGTTGCTGCACACAAAGTCCCAACCATAACAGTGATTGTCGTCCTAGGATTGCCACAAAGAAGCATATAAGTGGGAGCCTTATCCTCTGCACCGCAGACACCCAGACACAAAAGGGGTGGGGGCCCTGCAAAGAGTGTATGGACCCCAGTACCGTTTGTGTCTGGGGTGTCCCATGGCGCATAGTACCACGGCGCAGAGGATAGGAGTCCATATAAGTAAAGATTGTCCGCATAACATGGGGCCCCTGTTGGGAAAAAGAATCAGATTTCGCTTGAGAGAGGATTCTCTCTGCTATGAGAACACAGAAGACCATTTAATACCGTCTTCTGCAGAGTTGGTACAGAAGGGATGAGTGAATTTAGTTCATTAATTAGCATGTTATTCTACATAGATCTAGTTATATTTCCATATTATCTTACTCATATCTTTAATTGGAATATGATTTATGTATGCTTTGCTCTTTTATTTACATGAAATTTTCTATGTAACCTCTATATTTTTCATATTTTTATATTGTTCATGTGATTGATTTTACATGAAATTTTATGTTAATTTTAGCTGCAAAACAGGGGCTTATTGAGCAAAGGAGCCCAAAATAGCACTCTAGAATAGCCAGACTCAGATGTTCTTGAGCAGCCGAATCCCCATTCGGTTGCTCATTAATAGACGAATCTGGGGCTGCTCCTAGCCACTATTCTGAGCCCGAAAATACCCTGGAAGCCCAATTTTGGCTTAAATTTGATGTTGAACTTTTCTGTATCATGAGCAATCCTATGAAGGATTTAGGGACGAGTTCTTGCTCTATCATTTGCATTAAAATTGATGTATTTGTGCATATAGATTAGTAGGTTGGGGGAATCATTAATATGTATGATTGAGGACGAGAGAACCAACTTCGGGAAAATGATGTCTATGCAGCTCAAGGTAACAAATTTTGAAAAAGTTTGTATCATTTTTTGTGTTTTCTTAGATAATTAGGGCCTAGGGTTGCATAGATGCCCCCTTAATGCTCATGAAACAAACTAAGTGATATATCTGGTTCTCTCAGCTCTTAAGAGAAGCCTCTTGTTACTTGAGAATGATGTGATATTATGTGCTATCCACATACATCCATGAATGAAGTTATTTAGGTTTCAAGTCCATGAACCCTTTTGGATGTACTTGGTAGACTATAAAATGTGCTTGATAAAAGAATGGATAATGCTATGTTTGGGAACTTGGACAAGTCCACTTGTGCAAGCACAAATGAGAAGCCCACATATACTTGGGGGGGCTAATTTCCCCTCAGGCCCATTCTATGAAAGTTCATGTGAGCAATTATTTGTCCCAAGCACTTGATACCGGGAAGCCCTGAATGGGCCCAAACTTACTCATTGCCAAGCCCAAGGACTAGAGAAATCCGTAGACCTACTTTAGAAGCTATTGGCAGCTCATTAGAGCCACTTTAGCAGCTCTTAGCAGCACATTGACCTATATCAGCAGCTCTTGACAGGACATGGACACACCTTAGCAACTCTTGGCAGCCCATATACCTACCTAAGTAGCTCTTAGCAGCATACATACCCACCTTGACATCTCTTGGCAACACATGGGTCCATCACATTGTTCATGGAGGGATGCAAATGCCCAATCAAATGTATGATCGTATACATTAACTTGATGGAGTAAAGTAGGTAACCATTAGAACAAGCGGGTAGGGGTGTATAAACTTTTTCCAAACATAATTGATCCCTGAATCCATATGCGATCTCTAGTTTACCATATAGAAGATTCCCCTCAAAGAATTCTCTCATGGTGTCCAATCACATTCCCATGACTGGTCACAACTCCTTCTCATGCATGAAAGTGCAAAGCCATACATAGCTTGGCTAGATTATCAGGTCATTACGTATCATCTCTTACATTGAATCCAGATCCTTTAGGGGAATAGGGATGATGTGGCTTCACTATAGATCTGTTCGGGCCACAAGACCTAGGGATCACATTTGGTCTCATTGATGATGTGGTACACTCACCCATGCTTTTAAAGCTTGCCCTCACATCATCGCGACATACATGTCACTTCTCCCCAAGGCACCACCCCACAGTGGGGAGGGCTGATTCTGGCGCCCACACATCCCTTTCAAATTTTCTATTGTCAATTTCTTATCTTCTTGTGTGGGAGTGCATTTTTCTATTTTTTTTTTCAATCTTCAGGTTGGAAGGGGAAATTTATTCAACATAGAGATTCCATTAGCTCCTAAGAAACTTCTTGGTAATTCAAGAAAACCTGCCTTTTCGGTCATGGTTTGCTTTAGTTGGAAAAGGCCCATGAACTGGTCTTCCCGACAAGCACAACAAGGCCATCGTTTTTAGGTCAAAACTGTTGAACAAAACCTTTTATCCTAATGGATCAATAACATATGGTCGTATAGTGAGGTTTTGGACCAGGATTGTGGCTCCTATGTGAAAATCATTGGATTGATATCTTCTTTCTTAATGCATAGGCGTTACTTAATTAGCCGTCTAACATTTCTTGTTAAAAATGTCTTAGAATATTACATTTTTTTTTTTATATATTTTTTCCAAAAACTAAGTGATCAACCATTTTCTCATATTTCTTCTATAGAAGAGCTTCATCAATTAATGCATGCCCTTTTCCTCTCCTCAATGAATCCATGCTCCTATATAGAAAAAGAACAGCATTGAGTATTCCTCGCTAAAATCTCTTGTAGTGCTTCAAATATTTCACATCCAAGGACACAATTTCCTATCATCACCAACTTTTATTACTTTTTGGATGTGGCCATTTTTTAGTTTTCAGTTTGAAAATGGTAGCCGCTTCCTTGGAATATTCCTTGAAACTTCCTTTCTTGAAATGATCCTAAAATAAATAATTTTTGTTTTTACGTTGTTGATTATAGAACTTAGTTTCATTTTCTATTTTATTTCTTTTTCTAGTTTGGTGGTCAAATGCTTTTGCTTGGAATCTTTCTATCGTACTTGTTCATTCGTAAATAAACTTACTCGTTGATGGACTCGTACATTTTATCTGGGATGTTATTTTTAGGGAAACAATATTGCAAGAGTTTCTTTTGATATTCTAGAGTGAAGATTTTCTTTAGATGGTTGCTTGAAAAACTTCTGTAATATCATTTTCTTTATACACACATCGTAAGGGTACAATGTTACAAGGTTAATTGTAAACCATTTCTTAAGAAATGTAAATTAGCAGAAGACCCGTGCAATGCATAGGAGAGCTAAGAGAAGATAAACAACGGCTTTATTGATCTAAATATAGTGGCAGAAAAAAGTATTAATATGTTATTCATATATCAGAATGAGATTTTTAATACGTGCAAAGTG
Source organism: Platanus orientalis (assembly GCA_025762735.1). Taxonomy (NCBI): domain Eukaryota; kingdom Viridiplantae; phylum Streptophyta; class Magnoliopsida; order Proteales; family Platanaceae; genus Platanus; species Platanus orientalis. The sequence goes on from JAOXJP010266677.1 coordinate 18,624, forward strand.
TGTGTAGTTGAATTTTTTAAACATAGAATTAAAAAATAGTAGAAGAAAAACTGAGAACAAAATAAACTATGCTAAAAGTGACTAAGAAAATATCCTCAAAAAAAAAAAAAAAACATAGACTAATTTTATGAATTTTTCCAATTAAACTAGCAACCCATATGAATGTAATCCAACCAAACAATAATTGAACCCAAAAAATGTTTTAATGTTCATAAGTATATAATTTCATGTGCACCTGAAAATTAAACAAGATAATCCATTACAAAGAAATAGAAGAAGGGAACTACTCTGATGTCTTTATTTACTTCCACAACAGACAAGAGGATCAAATCAATGTTTAATGAGGGTTAACATTGTTTTTTAACCAAAAGCAATTAAAATATTCTGAGTAATTCCTTCACTTAAAGTGGAGAGATGAATGGTAAGAAACTCTAATCGATGAACCACAAGGGAGCTAAATGAATTGTTTTGGAGTTGAGAACCTCAATGGAGGTAAATTGAGGTTGGGCCTGCAGCGCTGAGCATTGCCACCCAAGTAAATGCACTGACATAATAAAGGGGGCTTGGGAGGGGGGGGGGAATCAGACAAGAGAAATGGAAGCTAAAAATCTAGAAACAATATATCATAGAAAAATTAAAATAACTAAGTACCTTGAACAGAAGTGGGCATGTGAAATGTGTAGCCGGCCAAATTTAGAGATTTTAGTGATGGGAGTGCACTCAGAGTTGATAATAGGCTGCCATCATTCAAGTAATTATAGCTTAAATCAAGGACCTCCAGTCTTCTCAATTTGGACAACCATTCAACATCTGTAGAACAATGAAACATACATGAACTCAGGTGTAGCCATCGTGTTCAAAAATAAGAATACCAAACAGACATTAAATGAGATACAAAGTGGTTTTAAGCTAGGAGAAATTTATACCTTCGTCCTCAACACAACCACTTATCTAAGAGAAATAAGAGGTGTCTCAATTTTCTAGAGGGAAGAGACAAAGAAGCCTTTAGATACCACATTTCCATATACTTTGGAATTAGAATTAGTAAGTTGGATCACTCCTGCGTCCTTACTACACACAATGCCTTCCCTCAGCCACAACTGCTCTCCTCTTCCCACGATGACTGAAAAACTATATAAGTGGAAACTGTCCACATACTATTGGTATGAGTGATGAGTACTTTGCTTTCGATCTCCTATATGGCCCCATTAGATAATACAATTGTCGAACACAATTACCACAATCCAATTCCAAGTTCGTCATAAAGAGAGGCAGAAACCCACCACCTAGAAAACATATCTCCTATTTTCTTTTACCACTAAATAAACCTCTTTATTGTAACAAATCCATATACTTACAATGTAGAATGTCATGTTTCATAGCCTTTTTCTATCCAATATAGTGGATTATTTATACATTTAGATGTCTTTGGATCTTCACTCCCATATGTGCATGAGCCACTGTATTGTAGTTCCTTCAAACATGTGTGAAGGATATTTCTATCAAACTCAGCACAGAGCTTCTTACAATCTTCCGTACTTTGTCTAATCGTTAATGCACACTTTTAGACTTATTTAGTAGAGATTACCAATGACTCTCCTTCAATAATTATTATTATTTTTTCTCAGTCATCACTCTTGACCATTTGATCACAGTCGTATATTTGTTACTGCCTTTATTGCATGATTGAAAAAGAAAAAAATAAACTAGAAAGCTCCAAAAAATAAACTATAAATAAAATGATTATTGATCATCTTATTATTTTTAATTTTGGCCAAAGCAATCTTTGAGGTAAAATCTGTTCATTGGCTGATCTTCATCCGTTAAACATAAAAGACAATATGTATTTAGTGACATAGGAATAAAAGGGAAGATCATTAATTAGTCTCGTTAAGCTGGTCCAATCGAAGGAAGACAATCATGATTGGTTGTTTTGCGAAATCCACATTTCAAATTATTATTGGGTTGTGATGCTAAGAATATCATAGCTGTCTGGTTAGTATTTTCAAAGACAATGACACATGGTTAAGTTGGCAAGGATGGTATTTTGAGATTTAGAAGTCATTATGTGTTCAAATAAAGAACCCCCACCCGAAATGTTTTTCACATATATAAATTCATCACTAGTGTCATTTTAGGGTGGTGAAGACAACGAGTACCAACTTCCGTCTTTCTATGGACTGGTGGAACAAGGTAATGGACAGTGGCCCATTGTTGGGTTTTGGCAAGTTTTTCACCAGAGTAGGACTCCTTCAAAGAGTTGGTTGCTAAAAACATGGGTTCTCTATTTCACAAGGTTGAAAGAAGTACATGCGGATGTAGGCATCTTGGCCGAACCATGTAAAAATCCTTGTCTTGTGTGTGATTGTTAACCTCTTTTTTGCTTTAGTATTTTTTATTACATAGATCGTGAATGATTTAAGTCTGTATCTCATAAATGAAATATCAGGGTTGTTTCTACTGCACCAACAATTGATAATAAAACCTCTGGTTTTTGTTTCGGAGAAAAAGGAAGAAACTAGTGAGTAATTTCTTTCTCAAATGGTTAATTTCTAAAAAATTTAGGTTGATTCATTATGGAAATAAAGGCTTCCATCAGTTAATTTCTTTAGAGAAATTTTGATGAAAGGGTAATCTAACTCTTGGGCAAAGGAAGGTGATGGACTTGTTAGTACAACAAGTTTGTATAAAGAATTGCAAGGAAAAATAAGTACTCTAAGGAGATGAGGATGATGATTGGCATGACATGGAGACGAGGGCATGCAGTCAGCACAATTCATCTCTGTTTTGAAGATAATATACCATTTAATGATATGGATGAGGATTTCATAGTAATTTTATGAGGAGTTAGAGAAGCTTTATATGGGAAAAAGTCCAACCCATAAGTTATATATGAAACAACAATTCTACCGGATGAAGATGGTGAAAGGTGTGAATCTATTAGATCACTTAAATGTGTTCAACCAGCTCTTTAATCAATTACACAGAGTGGAAAAAGAAGATAAAGTCATTGCTTTCGTAGTTCATTTTCTGATTCATATGAAAACTTGGTTCCAACATTACTATTTGAGAAAGATACAGTAAGCCTAGAGGATGTCAAGTCATCACTCTTATCTAATGAAATTAGGAAGATGTCAAATCTTGAAGGAGGTCAAGATTTTAGATTGGTTAGTCAAGTGGATAATTACATAAGAAGGTCATCTATGAGGAGATTTGGGAATAAGTAGTGCATGTCAAAGTTCAAAGGAAATGACAAGGTGTAATATTTTCGTTGCAAGAAATATATACACAAGAAGCAGGATTATTCAGAACATGCTGACAGGAAGAAAGGTGATGGTTCCAGTACATCCTTAGAAAAAGAATATGCGAAATAGATTGGAGATGTTCTCACAGCCTCCAAAGGTATTGACATATTTTCTCATGATGCATGGATATTGGATTCACGTTGTCCTTTTCACATATGTTATAGGAAAGAATATTTTGACATGTTTGACAGAGTAGTTTCTAATTTGAGTGGTGTGACACATGTTCAAAAGATGCGAAGAAATATGATATCACTAGGTTGGTTGGATTGCATGGGTACAGGAATTCAGCTATAAGTGGAGTTATGAAAATCACATGTGATTGTTTGCCCCTAATGAAGAAAAAGAAGTGTGATGATTTATATCATCTGATAAGGAGTATGGTAGTTGATGGTATTCTTTTAACCTTGACAGAGATTTGGAAATAGGGTACATGGAGTAACAAGCACTTGTGTGAGTCTCTTACATAGTTGGTCCAAAAGCTGGTGTTATGGGTTTCTAGGTGACAAACGATAGTGAGATATTTCATGCAGTTGGAGATGACAGAACAAAGCCCCTCTCTAGAGTTAACTAAGAGATTCAACTTCGGGTATCTATACATGTGCATTGACCATGTCATGATCAATTCGGATGGTGTTGGGACTCAATTGATTCAATGGTAGGTGTAGTTGTGATTCTTCAAGTCTAATGGTTGTTTGTATGACCGAAAATAGATTATGATTTAGGTTCGAGGTGGAGGTATTTCCAAGCATATATGGTGCAAATTTCAAAAAAGAGGACAAGTGCAGAGTTATCTCCATAGAGGTTTCAAAATGTGGGCAAAAGTGAAGTGTTGTTTAAATGTCATAGGTTTTTTGCCTTGGCAAATATATAGTCAAGCTAACCTCAATAGGAAATTTTCAAAGTTGCTGCAAACATCACAAGGTGGAGACTAATGGGTTTTGGAAAGCTTTTAGCCATGGCATGACTACTTCAAGGAGTTGGTTGCTAAAAATGTGGGTTCTCTTTCCATAGGCCCCCCAAGACTAGATTTCTCTATATATCTCCATACGTGAGATACGATAGAGGTTAGGGTGGACTTTTCTTCTAAAGATTTTTTCTCTTTGAATGAAACAAATAAAATGGAGTTTCTTTGAACTTGGGAAATAGGATTTCTCTAGGTTGTAAGAGAAGTGAGAAAAGGGGTTTAACAAGGTTGAGAGAAGTAAGGGAGTATAGTGTAATAAGGTTTAGGGCTTGGTTCTAGGGTGAGAGCTTGAGCAAAAAAGCTTTATACATTTCTTACTTTTCTCATATAGTGAAGAATAAATGGCACCCTTGGATGTAAGCATCTTAGTTGAATCAAGCAAAAATCCTCATCGTGTATGCGATTCTTGATTTATTTTGTTGTGGTATTGTTTATTGCATAGATAATGAGTGATTTGGGCCTGTATCTCATCATGTGAAATATTAAGGTAGTTTTTGTTGCACTAACACCCGTCCTCTAAGTCAAAACATTGGAATATACAATCATGCAATGAGGTTTCAGACCAAGATTATTGCTCCTATGTGAAATTCATTTGATTTATGTCATCTTTCCTAAGGGAAAAGGATTACATTCTTACCCATCCAACTACTCTTGTTAAAAATGTTTTAATATATCATCTTTTCTTGGTTTTTCCAAAATTTATCATGAATTATTTCATTTTCTTTTAATTTTTGAATAAAAGATCTCCATCGATTAACACATGCCCTTTCCTTTGCTATGTTCCATCATGATTCTATGGTCATATAAAAAAAGAATAGACATGGGGATGCATTGGTAACATCTCTCATAATGTTTTAAATTTTTTCCTTTAGAGGACCCAACAACTTCTTACCATCACAAACTTATCACTTTTTGGATGTGGTTATTTGTTGCGTTTAGTCTTAAAAAGTTAGTCACTTCTTGGATTCACAACACTCTACAACTTCATTACTTGAAATGGTCTTACTATTCATAACATGTGTTTCATCACTTTTTGATTTTTATGTTGAAAATGATGCTTTAACGTAACCTCTATTTTCTATCTCCAAAAAGGGTGTTTAAAAAAATCTTTGTTAAAAACTTTAGCCCCATGTCCATAAGTTACAAAATCCAAAAGCAACACAAAAGTGATCACCCTCCTCTACCTTGTGTATTTTTTAAGAGAAATCTCCTGTGTGAGGCAGTTTAGGGAGGTGATTGCCCACAAGCACACGTGCATAAGCACAAGTGTGGGCAAGGGCATGGTCTTAGATTTAAGGACGCTTAAGGCATACTTTGAACTTTGCACATGTATATCATCGCAGAGTCACATTGGGATCACAAGATTCCTTTTCAGCGATATAAATGAGTTCTCACATAACTAAGGTAAGTTACAATTGAGCTAGACTCACGATTGAAAGTTATGCAATAAACATGGGTTTTGTGAAGGGAATAGAACAATGACTAATTTGGTTTGCAGATTGTAATGATGTGTCGAGTTCACAAAAAGTCTAAGTTTCGTGACTAATAAGATCATGATGGGATGAGTTTCATGAATGGATCAATTTCACAACTTGGCCAGGTTCACAACTAAGATCCACTAGGTCATTAATAATCTAAACTCATGAATGTATTGAATCCACGAATGCGATGATTCACAAATAAGCCCAGTTGGAGGAAAAAATTGTGAACAAGGCTTGTAAAGAAGGCATGTTCATACACCTTAGGTTTAGATCCCATTAACTCGCCTTGGGGAAGGTCCATATGCGAAACAGTGTCTGATTGATGTCCACTAAATAGTGGACATGTGGATGGGTTGGTGAGATGGGACAAAGGCCCATCATAACCTATAAAAATAAAAAGAATCCATTCTTTACACAAACCTATGAACAAAGGAAAAACCATATTAAAGAAAAAAGAAGGTGAAGAGGCACTTTGTAGACATTAACGACCTTCCCCTCTCTTATTTTATTTTATTTTTTTTTGGAGAATTTCAAATACATTTAGATCCATTTGGTCAGATCCCCTATTTGAGGGGTTTTACTTGTATCTTTGGGCTTGAAACCTCCATAAATCACATGGTTCTTTTAGAGAACAACCACTTGGATTTGGAGGTGTTAACCTTGCCTTCTCATCTTGGTATTCATATATATTAAATAATTTTTATAAAATTTAGACAAGTTTTGCTATATGTTTTGTGAACTCGACCTTATTGGGACATAAGTTAAAGAGAGGTATCATTCATCTCTAGTATGGAGTGCACCCTATTAAGAAGTAGGAGTTGAGTTCGAGCTTGGTTGTATCCCAAGGTTATCTTTGTCGTGGTCCCTTACACAATAAAGTGGGAGGCTTCAATAATCCTCATGAAATGTGATAATACACCTCTATATCTTAAACTAGCTAGTAAGAACTACATTTGGCTTGATCCTTTAACTGGGTATGTTGCAGCTTGTGGGTTAGGTAAGGCCCTATATGGCTCAACTTTAACAAAAAGACCCTAACATCCATGCCTTATTATGATACTAACAAGTTTGATTAATTCAATAGCACTTGTAGGTGAATTTTGCAATCTGGGTTCCTACCAGAACCAACAATTTCAAGGATATATCTACTCCCTTATTAAAATGGATAGAATATGGAGTTCTATTAAAGGAATCAAGTTTCAAGAATGAACTAAATATTCAAGAATTGGTCATTTCATGTGAATATGCTCATTCATAGTTAGGCAATTTTCGTGAATTTGTAATTTTCGTGAACGGACTATTTTTCTTGATTGAACAACGATGTATGTAAGTTCTATGAATCATTTTTTGTGATTATCCATAATTGGACTAATTCACAAGTGGAGCAATTTACTGTGAATAAAACATGTAGAAATTTGCGATTGAAAATTTTCTACACAAAAGTGCATAAATTTCCATAATCTGCAAATGTGGATGGTCTATGAGCATGGATTGACATGCCAAGAATCGTTAAGGTTTAAAAAGGATATGTAGATATGGTAGATGATAACCAAATGTGTGTAATCATAATTGAGTAATAGGTGTCAAAGGAAACTGATACTGTAAGGGTACATGAAAATGTCCCAAAGACAATGTACTCAGTTAAAGAGGTAGACATGAAAGGTTTCATGTGATGAACCTAATGGAAAACCAAAAGATGATTGGTGATAAATATGATTCCACCTTGAAAAGACATGTCATAAGACTTGTTAGTGCTTCATATTAGAAATACCTAGAAGATGGAGACAACTGTGACAACCATGTGAAATTTCCCTAAGGTGTCTTGGAAAGAAATTCCAACCATGGCCTATCTCATCTATTGTAAAGTCAATTTAAACACAAAAATTGGAATGAAAATCTTCTTATGAAGAAGTAGGGTCAATGCAACATTCCTGGTTGTAGAAGCCATTTAAGATGGCTAGTGCCTATCATCTTAAAGTGTATGACGATGTGGTTTAAGACACATTGTACTAGACAAGGTGAGTTCAGTTGCTGACTCCAGGAATATGTTGTAAGAGGTGATAGAAACTAGTATGTCATACTACTATAGTTAGTCATTCACTCGTCAAGGATATGTTATGTTCCTACAAGATAATAAAAGTGAAAATGAATATATCACATTGGAAACCTCTAACATTAAGGTCACTTGATGAAGCTCCAATAAGCTTGAGTTATTCTTAAGAAGTATATATTTCATCATTAAGATATTCTAGATGTTTTGACATCAAGAAAGATGATCTTGGATGCTCATTAAGCAATGACAAAATCTAGTTAGATCCGATTCTAATAAGATGATGTTGGCCCATTCTATAATGTGTTATAGACTAGGGATTTGATGTATCTAGTATGTACAATTTGTTTTGACTTCGGACATGATGGGAAGTACATCGATGATATTATATTATTAGTTAATCTCAACAAAGCAAGACTTTAAGACTTCGATGACTTAGAAATTGAAATCTTTAGATCTGATCAAGTGGGTTAATTTTGAGCTATCTAACTCTGTAAACAATATAAAAAATGAGATAGATTTGTGTATTTGACACTTCACAGATGAAGCAGCTGGAAGGTAATCTAGATTTAGACATCAGGGCTTATACGAGGAGTTTATAATCTTTCATAATTTTACCAAAAGAAACCTTATAAGATTTCCTCTGATTTGTAAAAAGTTCCATATTTGATATAGAAAACATGGAAAACCTTGTGTAGATTAAATTTTGGAATGGGAATAGTTCATGGGTTGGATTGAGAGGAACTTTGTTTTTTTATCATTGGATATTGGTTCTAAATGAAGTGTAAATTGGTAATCTAGAAAAACCTCTCCTTGAGGTTGTATTGAGTCCACTATAATGGATTTTGTAAGATCTGATTTTGTTTGTAGAAATCTTGAAAATAGTGGGAGTAAGAAGACTTGCATCTAAGAACACAAGTAATTTTTTAGGTCTCTAAGGACTTAGAACCTTGAATAAGTGCTAGGGAAAAGAAGCCAAGGGATCTTGGTTCTCTTCTCACTTTAGTACGAGTCTAGCTAAAGGAGATCCATAAGTCTATCAATAATGCCACATGATAGTATGGCGAAATCCTCTAAATTGTATTGTACTTTCTTGAGATGAGTGCTGATGGATCTTCCTTAACACTATATAACAATCGAACAAAATTGAGCTTTTGAAAGAAATTCAATCTTAATGGTGGTACATAGGAGTATGTTCTCTATGTAATTGATTGTTTGTTGAATGATATTAAGCCTAGATCTACAATCTATACCCTATAGGTGATGAAAACTATTAAGGTGGTCTTGTTTGGATGCATTGAAACTCTAACTATTAAATTAGATGAATGGAGAGTTTTCTTGTGTAGTTAGTTGAAAGAAGACATCATATGTAGCAGTCAAATGAAAGAGTGTACAACAACAACAACAAACAGCCTTATCCCAACTATTTGGGGTTGGCTACACGAATCCTGTTCTGTCACTGAAGAGAGTGTCATGACGAAAGGTGTATTTGCAAAATCCTTAAAAGGATCAAATGTAACACCCAATCATGGAATGATGTGATAATATACTCTCTTTGTAGAAAATTTGAATTTGATGAATGCTATACTTCTCTTAGACAAGACTATGCAGAGTTGCATGTGATGTGCAATCTATGACACAGAGAGGTCTCTTTAGTCTTTAATAGACATGAAAGAAAAATGGTTGCTAATGACATTATGAGGAGAAAGCCTATTTAATATAACAAAAAGGATTGTTAGATACATTCCAACATAATTTAGCAAGCTCTCAGTAGACTCAACATGATCAAGTATCTCTTGGCAAATAGACCCATGATACCGATGGATGTAGTGACATGTGGAAGTCTTTGTGGAAATAACCATTCAAGAAAAATCATACATAATCATATGAAGGATAGTGGTCTTAGAAATCTTAAAGTTCCATAATCATGTGAGAAAAACTTCATTTTTATAATTGAGAGACATTATGTCAAGTGATCCAAGCTAGTGCCTTGAAATATGTAATATGTTATCCAAGTTTAAGTACCTATAGGACATTTTCTTTTTTGGAAATCCAGATGGATGCATTTGAAGAACATAAATGTTATGAAATCAAAGCCTAAACACCTGGAGCATGTGATTTGCTATCTAGGCTATATGCCCGAAGACATACATGTAAGTGGGGCTTTTACATGATGTCTTAAGGCTGTATGAAGTGTAGTATCATTTGAGATGGCTAACCGCTTTAGGAAAAGGCCTTGTGGAGATTTCATCTCCAATATATTTAAGGGAATCAAATAGGTCTAAAAGTGTTCCTAGTGAACACCCAACTTGGCTATTATGGGTTCAATGAGAAACCAACCTGGGCTACTTAAAGGTTTAATGAGAAAATGAGATAAGTACTACAGGGAAGCACAATATACACCTTTATGAATAATCAGTTCCTTTGGCAAGCTTGTAGATGGTGGTATTACATATAAGAGTACTCTAATAGATAAGAAATCCTATGTACTAGTGCTTCAATCCTATAGTACAAACATTTCGGATGACAGGATGAAAACCTAATTCTCTTAATGAGTTTTTATGGTACTCTAGGTTAATACAAAAGGATGCCTGTAATGGTTCTCTATGGGTTCCTTATACTGTAACTCACCAAGATTATAGTTCTAAGATAATACACTAATTCTCATATAGACAACAACCTGTTACATGTGGTGTTGGTTCCAAGGTCATCCACTTACATTGATGCACAAGGAAAATCACTTATTGCTCTTAGTACCTATTTTTGTAAATTTTATAAAGAAGTGGGGGATTGTTAAAAATGAAGCTTTACTAGAACCTCTGTTTTTCGTTTTTGGAAAAGGGTGTTTATAGACTTTGTTTTCCTTGTTGAAAAACGTTCGTCCCATATTTGTAAGTTGGGAAAACCAAAAATAACATATAAGTGATCACCCTCCTCTACCTTTTGTATTTTATTAGAGAAGTCTCCCGTATGAGGCAGTGAAATTAAGTGCATGTACATGGGTATGGGTGCTAGTGTGGGTAAGGGTTTGGGAGCTAGGATGCTTGAGGCACACTTTTCACTTTGCATGTGCAAATCATCACGGAGTCGCATTAGGGTTACAAGATTCATTTTCAATGATCCAAATGAGTTCGTGAAAAACCAAGGTGAGTTACAAATGGGCTAGACTCATGACAAAAAGTTACACTATCATCTTAGGTTTCGTAAATGGACATCTTTGACTACTCCAATTCGCGATTAGCAATAATGGGATTGATTCACTAAAATCCAAGATTTTGCGACTATCAAGCCTACATAGGATGGGTTCGAAGAATGGCTTGAGTTCATGATTGGGCCAAGTTCACAACAAAGACCCACCATATTGCATATGAACTCACGAATTGATCGGATCCATGAATGGGTTAATTCACGAAATAGGCCCTATTGGAGGAAATCTTGTAAACAATGCTTGTAAAGCAAGCTTGTTCACACACCTTGGAACCAGAGCCCACTAACTCGGATTAGGGAAGGCCCATTCATGAAATCAGATCTGATTGTTGTTCACCAAAGTTTGGACATGTGGATGGGTTGGTGAGATGGGAGAATGTCCCATCATCACCTATAATAACAAAGAGAATGGGTTAAAACCATTCATTACATTAACATGTGAACAAAGAGAAAAAACAGATGAAAGAAAGAAAACGGTGAAGAGGTACTAGACAACCATTAATGACCTTCCCCTTTTTCTTATTTTTCTTTCTTTATGGAAAATTTCATGTCCATTTAGATCCATCTGGTCAGTTCCACTATTTGAGGGCTTCTTACTTGTATCTTTGGGCTCAAAACCTCCCTCAAATTAGTGGGTTTTTTTTATAGAAAAACCTTTTGAATTTGGAGGTGTTAACCTTGCCTTCTTAGGTTGATATATTAAACAACTTGCTAAGGGAAGACTTTACCAAACTTTTCACAAAAAAATTTGGACAGTATTTGCTATATGTTTTGTGATCATATCCTTATTGGACAATAAATTAAAGAAAGCTATCATTTTTCTCTACTAAGAAGTGCACCCTATTGAGAGGTAGGTGTTGAGTCCAAGCTTGGTTGTATCTCAAGGTTAACTTGGCCATGGTCCCTTGCACAACAAAGTGGGAAGCCTCTACTATCCTCAAGAAATGTAATGATGGCTCCTTATTTCAAACTAGGTAGTAAGAACTATGTTTAGCTTGATCTCTTAACTAGGTATATAGGCAAACTGCAGATTAGGTAAGGCCCTATATGGTTCAGCCTTAACCTAAAGACCCTAAAATCCACTCCTTGTTATGATTCTAAGGAGTTTGATTAACTTACAGCTCTTGCAAGTAATTTATGCAATCTGGGTTCCCACGAGAACCAGCACTTTATACCTTTGATTCCTTTTCTTATTTTATTTTTATCCTTTAACATCTTTTTCATAGTTTGATCATCAAAGGATTTTAATTTTTTGGGTTCTTCCTAGAGTACTAATTAGTTTGCTATCAAAATTGTTCATTGATGGACTAACACCTTTTTTTTTTTTGGGGTGGAACTAATTTTTTGGGACACGATATTGTAAGAGTACGTTTTTTATGAAATTTTAGATCAAAGATTTCCTTTTGATGGTTGATTGAGAAACTTTTGTAATAACATTTCCCTTTTCATGCATGGATCGTAAAGTTACAGTATTACAAGGATGCATACCATTTCTTGATAAATGTAAACAAGAGAGGACCTATGCAATTCATGGAAGAGACAAACATCTCTTTAATGATCTAAATAGAGGGTTAGAAAAAATTACTCAACAAGTCATTTGTATACAAATTTTAATGAGTGCAAAGTATGACTATTTATAATTTTAAACACGTAGACTGAAAATTTATAATGGAAAACCAAGAACAAAAAGGAAAAGGCTGGTAAAAATTTAATTGATAAAAAATAGAATTTCAAACTAAACATAGTTGAATTATATGAAAGACTTCTATTCAAGTCAGCAACCCATATCACAAATTTAAGCATACAAGACAACAATTGAACCCAAAGATATATTAATATCCATAAATATATAAATTTTTCGGCAAATAAAGAATAAATAAATAATTTCTTCTGCATCTACCCTAGATAATTCATTACAAATAAAAAGAAAGAAAAAGAAGCAGAAAATTAGTTGGATATCTTTAGTGACTTCCATGACCTATCACAAGAGAGAGAGAGAGAGAGAGAGAGAGAGAGAGAGTTAAAATACATTTTAACCAAAATAAGTGAATACTTCCAGGTTCAGAACATCTCCAGTCTGAATGTACAGATAACACGCCAGTCTCTGCCCAGGAAGTGACACAATGTCTGACAAAGGGTGTATAAAAAAATACACAGATATGTAATTAATGTGTATTTACAATAATTCCATCCCTTAATCAAAACATCCTTTTTGATGCATATGATTCAAATAGGTATTTTGCACCAATCAAAGTAGCGAAAGTCAAAAAGTGGTTAGCCAAGCTAATCAATAAACAAACCATTGGAGCGCTAAACGATCTGTATAGGGTTATCAGGATCCTCGACCGAGGCAATTATAACTATGTATGTTTACATAGTGTAACATCGAATGTTTGTATACCATATAAACTTGTTTAGGCCGGGCTGGGCCTACTGGGCTACTATACTTATAAGCCCGGCCCAGTGCAGCCCACAATACTCCAATAGGTTATCAATGTAATATAGTTACAGCTTAAACGAAGTCACTGCATAAAAAAAGGAAAACAGAAAAAAGGCGAAAAAAAAAAAAAAGGACAACTTAGGGTGAGAAATGGAAGCTAAAATTCTGGACACAAGGTATCATAAACAGAATAAAATAACTAAAACATACCTTGAACATAAAGTGATAAATCCAATCCCAATTGATTTTGAGCCAGATTTAGAGATTTAAGTGATGAGAGTGCACTGAGAGATGATAGGATGCTAGCACTAAACTGATTCTTGGTTAAATCAAGGACCTCCAGCCTTCTCAATCTGGACAACCTTTCAAAACCTTTGAAAAAAAATGAAAAATAAATGAAATTCAGGTTTAGGCCAATATGTTCAAACATAAGAACACCAAACAAACTTTGAATAGAGTTGCACACTAGTTATAAGCTAGGAACTAAGATGTAGACCTTCATTTTTAAGGCAACCACTTATCCCAGCCCAAGATAAGTTGAGGCTTCTCAGTTCTCGGAAGGGAAGAAACAAAGTGGTGTTTAGATCCCAGGGGTCTGGATACAACCAGTTGGAAAGATCTACAGGGGTAATAGTAAGTTGGATCACTCTCCCTGTGGACTTACTACACATAACACCTTCCCAATCACAGCAATCGCTCTGCTTAGCGTCCCACGACATACAGAAAGGACAATATGGGAGGACAGAAACTTTGAGTTCCAAAAGAGCCATCCTTTCTTCCTCCAAGAACCCATTACACACACAACCGTGAAACTGAAGCAAAGCCAGCAAGAACGTCCCCAACCACAAAACCCACCCCATCTTCACTATAATAATTAAAGTTGCAGTTTGTACTTTGATCCTTTGGATTTAAATAGTTGTAGAAAGTAGATATTTTGAGCTGCCGCAATATTAGAATTTATACGATAGTGATTAAGGAATTTTGGTACCATTGACGTAATTTCCATCGTTATCTTCCGCATGGGATAGGAGTAGCCACTCCCCTTTTCCACCCCACTGAAATTGAGATAAATTCAGAGTTGAAATGCGTCTACTGCGACTTAAAATAGGGTAATATATATATATATATATATATAAAGTAGGGGTAAAGTGTGGCTTCCTCTGCAGTGCAAAACATACCCCAAAAAAGTGGAACAAACAAATTTGGTGAGTATTTTCACTTTTTTGTGAATGATTTCCACTATTTTGGATACGCTTTCACAGGTCACACTACAGACGAATGCCATACTTTACCACCCGACTTATGTTGTAGTAGACGATTTAAATTGCATAAATTCATGACTTTGATTGTCTAAAGACTTTTGTTTGATAGAATCCTCTTCAAATTGTCAAAAGGGAAGAAACAAAGAAGCATTTAAATTCCACATGGTGTTTTGATAAGTCATTTTGGAATGATTTGGACGACCAGTTATTGAGATCATATTTATTTTTGGTCTGGCCTCCTGGGGCTACATCACATTGACAGCCGTATAAGGTGGGACCCAAATTAAACCGGGTAGAACTTGTAGACAACTTCACAGTACATTGCATATAAAAGGATTTGATCCTGAGCCTTCCCTATGGAATATATAGATGCGGCAGCTACCCTCACATGGAGGCATTGGCTAGTTTGTGTCATTCTTCCTGTCGTCTTGCAACATACAAGAATCTCTTTCCTTAGGATCCCACGATGACCGAGAGAATCGGACGAGAGGGCGGAAGCTTTGTGTTCCAAGAAGGCCATACTTTCTTCGTCTAAGCACACATTACACCCGTATCCATGAAACTGAACCAAAACCAGCATGATCATCACATACCACCACATAAGACCACCACATCTTTACGATAATAATAGTTGCAGTAGCAGTTTGTACGTTGTCACCAAACAAAATACTTTTCGATTTAAATAATACATAGTGTTGCCTACTTTTGTAATTTGATCCCGGGTATCCCCACCCCATTACATTTTTTTTTTTTTTAATTTATTTGGTGCCTCTTTCTAGCCACCTACCTTTTCATTTGAACAATTTTTTATGGTTTTAACCCTAAACACCTCTATTTGTGGTACTACTTTTTCATTTGAAAAGTAGGGATACGGGGACAGATGTTTTGGGTATAGGAGAGCCTTTCTCTTTTTCTTTCTTCTTTTTTTTCGTTACGTTTTCACTTGACTTTTTCTAACCAGTCGGGCCCACAGACCACTACCACCCCAAGTAGGTGGTAGTTAGTCTTCCAACTGCAAACCCTTTTTGACTTAGATTTTTCTTATGGCATTGACAATGACTACCTTATGAGTCGTCCACTTGTGTCATTAGTCTTCCAACTATTAAACTTGTTCACATGATAGAATCCCCACTAGAAAGGAGCGGTCTTCCACTCCTGTGTGGAAATGTCGCATATATGGATGTAGACACCTAAAATTTATGCAAATTACAAGTAAGTGCTTGTATCCTCACAAATCTACATAAAAATCATGGAAATCACTCATAGGTTTTACATCAATACATTAGGCTCAGTTGGCTGAACAACTTGGGCTAGGTTCGGGTTTAAAACAATAATCCATAAAACCCCCAAGCTCACATATTGCCCATTAACAGGCCCAAACAACTTGCATGTGACCCAAATGAGAGATTTGAATAAACTCAAATCTAGATTATCTTGGGTAAAGAAGGAAAGTTATGTCATTCATAAAATATAAATAATTACATAAATTATCCTTCTCTCCAAACAAGGAAGATACAATCATTCATTTAGACTAGAAGGGCTAAGAGCATCTAATCAACACCCAATCAATGTAATACCTCATACCATATCACATATATTACTGTATATATGTCACACTTAGAATGTTAACACATGTCACATAAGTTCTATATACACATCGGACCACTTAATTGCACATATGTTGATCTGATCATTGGCATAACTTTAGAAAGATACCAACAAAAATATAGAAATAATCTGAGAGTGAA
>JAOXJP010266678.1:0-20523 GCA_025762735.1 Platanus orientalis
CATCCCGTCAAACTTTGTTTTCAATATAGACACTCGATGGAAAAATGGTCATAACTTTTCCTACAAAACTCTAATTCACTCACTGTTTTTTTATTGAAAACTAAACTTCAAGAGCTTTTCAAGCATATATAAATTATTCTTTAATTCATTCTACATTTTTATTGGTGTATTTTTAAATTTACTCCAAAATCTATTGATTCAGATGACACTGGACGATATAGATACTTTTTAAAAAAATGTAATAACTTCTTCTAGAAAACTTCAATTCACTCGTTGTTTGTTGCATTAGAAAGTAGACTCATAGATCTTTCCAAGCATATATTATTTGTAAGGTGATTCCGACGATATTGATAGATATTGTCTTCTAAAGTTGTGTCATTCGTCTAGGACAACTTCAGAAATTGTCATGCCCTTAACCTTTTTTTCCCTTGCTTTGTAAATTACCTTTAACTCTTTCGTTTGGTGTATGTTTCGCTTGTCATTTGTTCCATAGGACTCTAGACTTTCATGCCTATCCAAAGGTATAACTTTCACTTATAGATTCTTTCTACATTTTTGTTAGTGTCTTTTTAAAGTTGCTATAACATTCAGATCATCATATGTGCATTAAAGTGATACCATGTGTGTACAGAACTTATGTGACATGTGTTAGCATCCTAAGTGTGACACGTGTACAATAATATGTGTCTCATGGTGCGGGGTGTTATAATATCCGTGGTTTATGACTGTCGATATAGTCTCAAAAAAAGTATTTATACCATCGATTTTCGAAGGACCACTGGTAGTGATTTTTTTTTCTTAGCGACGGTTCTAATGAAACTGTTATAATAAGTTCAAACCCTTTTTTCTAGGGGTGGCTCTAATAAAACCGCTATAATAATTTCAAAACCCCTAAAAAAAAGGACTCTTCCTATCCCACGACGTTCTCGCAAATGGTTAGGTTCCCATCTCTCCATCGCATTCTAATTTTTCTCCCATTCTCGTTCTTTTTTTCTCTCTTTCCTTTTCACTCCTCCGCCTTGCTTCTATATCCCTTGTTCCCAATTGTCTCTCTTTTTCATCTGTCTCCCTCTCTCTCACTCTGTTGGTATTCTTTCTTGGTCTCACTCGCTCTATGGTGATTGTTCGCTAAGTCTATTAGCATTCTCTCTTGATCTCGTTGTCTTTATTGCTAGCAATATCGTCTCTCTCGCTCACTCCATTGGTATTTTCTTTGTTTGATTGTTTTAGGGCTTTTATCATTTTGCAACAAGGAGACTTATTATTTTGCAATGAGTAGGAGATTCTTCCATGACATGCTCTCTCTCTCCTCTCCCGTCTCATGTTATACATCTGTAATTGTTTTTAGGATTTTTTGTAGTGAGCAAGAGAAGATTCTCACGCCCTTTTCTTCTCAACCAATCAGTGTCGCCTTATATTGTTCAGAACGATTTGATTTGAGTTGATAAGTTTGATTATCATCATGTCATCTTCTTCTTTGTATTATTATTTTTCTTCTTTTCTTTTTTTTATTGTTTACTTTTGGGGGTGGTAAGAAGAATGAGAGGGATATGGAACAAGAGTAAGGCTGTAAGAAGAGGTTATAGGTAACAAGAGGGAAAACACAGAAAGGTGTAAGGGATATGGAAGAAGAGTACGGCTGTAGGAAGGGGCTTTTGGGTTAGGTTGGGGTCTGCAGTAATAATCGGAGATTTCTAATTTAACAGTGAGGAGAAGACCTCAAGTGAGGAAAAGACCTTCAAGGTAAGATTACAGTTGTTTGAAACTTTTCTAATACAAAGTTTGATTTACCAATAAGGTTTTCGAAATTGAGATGCTTAAAATATTGAGCAGTAATGTTCTACAATATTTATATATTAATTTTGATTTATTGTTATTATTCTAGTGCTGAACTAATTTAGTAGGAGGAGAAACATCTTTTACATCAAGTATTGATACTTTCTTATTATTCCAATGCTGAACTAATTTAGTAGGAAGAGAAATATCTTTTAAATCAAGTACTGATACTTTTTGGCAAGTTCTTGTTAAGAGCCATTGATACAGTGGTCTGTATGGATTTGTTCTTGTTAGGTCCTTTATTTCTTTCTGTTGTCATTTGTTCTTGGGGTATAAGTAGTGTTAAAATGCAGTTATTCTTTGCCTATGGCTACTTTAGCTCAATGACTTTGATACATTAGAAAAAGAGATTGTTAGTGCCTACTTGATCTATGCAGTTTCACCAATACCATTAATTGATTGTTTATGCTTACCTTTGTTTGTATTGCCTCTATTTATTATCTTGTTGCTTAACAATTCTTACATTTGCAAGGAATTCATCATGCATTGTTAAACAATGATGCTTCCACTTGATTATCTTACCATATTGTTTTTGTGAATATTTTATTTATTCATTTCTGTTTAAGATGTTGATATCGAGATACACATGTAATGAACTTTTGGATCTATATATGCTTGATGTCATTAATTAACTCAGATTTTCTGTCTAGAATTATTCTAGTATTGCTGCTATGGAACAATTTCAATTATTGTTTTGCATAATTCTAGTCTTCTACGAAGGACTTATGTGTGGTTGATATTTACCACCAACTTATTCTTATTGAAGGGTTTTGTCATGTCTTAGTATCTCATCACCTCTCCTTCAACATTTTAGATTAGGGCACATGGTCCACTTCCTCTTTTTAGTTGCTTGTTTATTATTTCTAGTATTCTTTAAATGTTATAGTAGCTAAGAATAGTAATGTTTATCAGAATATGTTAAACATATCGATTGCACCTTAGGTATGGTTTCTTATATTAGTATTTGATAGCTTACACATTTTATTTAATTGGATTTAGGAATTGTGATAGTTCTCTCTCTTATGGTTTCAGTAGGATAAATATTTTTCCCCTTGTTCGAACATTGATCATTTTCTATTGTTCAATACTCACTTTTCCTCATGCTAATTGAACTGAACTTCTTATATTTTGGCTAAGTTAGCATTTTGTATGTATTATTGAACTTACTAGTACAATATGTTATGCTCTATCTACTTCTCTACACCATGTGTCATGTCATGAATGTCTAGTCACTTATCTAATAGGCATCATAATGTGATTTGTAATAAATCTCCCCCTCTCTTGTTCTTTTAGGTTATATATAGTCAGCCATTTTAACCCAAAATTCACTTTAACAAAAATGTCACTTGTTATTGCTATACTATATAGTTTGTTTCAACAGTATAGATGATGCATACATATACATTGTCTATTTTCGCAGCAATACTTGCGATTGTTTCTCCTAGTAAGACTACTATTTTTGAAGTAAATCATCAGTTGTCCAACTGTATAGATGTTTGTCAATGTCAGCTTTGTTTTTCAATAGTAGTTTGGGATTTAAAGCTTGCTTGTTGGCTATTGTACACTTCAGAGCTACGGGTTATCCATATGATCAGTCCTAGAATTGCAACTGAGTGATCTTTTGGATTCATTGTAAGAGCAAAGTTATATGTTTCTAGACTAGAGTGAGATTTCACATACCTTGCAAATCTGAATTTATATCTTAGAGGATTCAAATTTCTTTTTTCATGTAAAAATCAATAAAACGATCAGTTCACAACATGTCTTAGTTTTGCATTTTTAGCATTTGTTCAGCTTCATACTTTAGGAACTAGTTGGTAATTTTCTAGGGCTAGCCAAACACCATACACTACTATATGCATGCACCCCCCCTCCCGCCTTGACTAGGATTAAATTCTAAATACCCACTTTTCAAAAGGGCATCCAATCATGCCACCCAAACTTGCTTGAGGGCAGCTACTATGCTCAATTTGCATTCATCACCTATTCATCTCTTGTATTTGACCATTATCATTTTTTTTCTCTCTTTTCTATTATTTTCATTTCTTTTTCTTTTGTCTTCCCCTTGTCTTTAATCTACATAATTGCTCTTGGCATATACTTGGCTCATTTATTTTAGCTACTACAGTTTGGGATTTGATTTCTTGCATATAAGTCATAACATTGTCACCAATTTTGTTACGTGCAAATGTAAAACTATCTTTCATGCTAGAACCCATGTGTATGGTTTGCTAGAGGATGCATGTCTCTATGATTTATTTTCATCACAATCATTTATATCCCCTTGTTATTATTTGTGTTTGTTCATCTTACGCATACAGCACTGGGCAACCTCATCATCACCCATCTTTGCATCTGAATTTTCTCTTTAGTACTTATTGAGATTCAAGATATTGGATAAAGTTCACATTGAGAATGGTCTTTGCTAGGTTTACTTGTGAGTTTAGTAAGCTACCCATCTAGACAAGTTGCTTTGTTCATATTTTGTATCATTTACATATCCACTGCAAACATTTTTTATTCATTAATCTTAGGAGATGACTCTTGATGACACCTACATGTAATTGGAACAAAACAAAAATTGTTCTAAATCCTTCATATCTTTACATTCTAGTTTTCAATGTGTTATGCACAATATGGCATATGTGTGACCATGTTTTGTGATTAACATATAACATTAGAAAATAATAATAAACCATGTATAATAAGAAACATAGATATACAACTTATTTGTTCCATTCA
This sequence comes from Platanus orientalis, assembly GCA_025762735.1. Classification (NCBI taxonomy): domain Eukaryota; kingdom Viridiplantae; phylum Streptophyta; class Magnoliopsida; order Proteales; family Platanaceae; genus Platanus; species Platanus orientalis. The sequence goes on from JAOXJP010266678.1 coordinate 4,579, forward strand.
ATCTCGAAACAAAGGGTATTATGTGCATAATAGAACCCATCTGGAGGGTTCTTTGGTGGAAGGGCACATAGCGGAAGAGTGCTTAACATTCTATTCACAATATTTTGAATTTGTTGAATTAATATTCAATTGATCCACAAGAAACATTGATGATACTATAAACGTGATAATAAATGTTGAACTTGATAAAAAATTGTGGATACAGACCCATCGCTGTGTGTTATTCAACAGTGATGAAATCGTCTCATTCCGCATGTAAGTAATATTTATAAATATGATATATACAATTAAATCAATTCAATGATATACACTTGATAGTAACACAAGAAAGATTCGTTTTGTGTAGTAAACATAAAGAACAAATAAAAAGACAAAGTCTCTCACATCGTCTAACTGATGAAGTTCTAAATAAGATGCACATGGAGAAGTTTTGTGAGTGCTTTCAATCATATGTAAGTATTATATTATTAAAAATAACAATAATCAAATTGAAATTTTAGTATAAAGGTTAGTATGCTCATATTGATGGACCCTATGAAATTTCAGGTTGCAACTATAGATGATGCAGAGCAGCTAACCGATAAGATTATATGGCTTGTTTGAGGCCGAAACATTGAAGCTAAACGATTCAAATGATATGTTGTTAATGGTTTCAAGTTCCGCACCAAAAATCATGAGGAGAACAAGAAAACTCAAAATAATAGAACTTGTGTGGCCATTGAAGGAGGTACTACTTACTAAGGTGTTTTATATGATATTATTGAATTGAACTATGCCAAGTTAAGATTTGTATTATTCAAATGTGATTAATTAGGTTAACGTCAATCCAAGAAGGGCTACAACATAGATGATTTTGGGTTTGTCCTTGTAAATTTTTATGATTAATACATACCAGAGAGCGATTGAATGATTAATCATTTATTAGAGCATCACAAGCTTTGCAAGTATATTATGTGAAACATGAAAAACATAAAGATTGGTTTGTTGTTGTTAATATAGAACCCAAAGATGTGTTTGATATTGGTAATGGGGAATGATAATGGTCGACACTTAACATGATAACGAGCCATATAATGTGATAGTTGAAGACACGATTGATGATGCGAAAGACAACTTAAATTGAGCTAGAAATGATCTAGCTAGAACCACAATCAATACACCATTTTCATTTGATAGCCAACCAATTGGAGAGAACTATATGGATGACTCTAAGTTTAATGCGGATGTCTAGTCATTGAGTAGAATATCAAGTGAATTATTTTCATTGTATTAAGTTTCATTTAAATTTTTTGATCGAGTTATCATGGGAATGTAGCGTCGCCCATATTATTTATTTGAAATGAACCTTTTTTTAGTAAAACATTTTCTTTTATAACTACTCTCAATAACATGAGTCGAATGCAAATATGAGAAAATACTTGTTTTTTATGATTTGAACTTTTATTATGGTTGTATTTATAATGTGACTAATTATGTAGTTATGAAATATGTTAGTTAATGTGAGGATGTGCTTATTTTTTTTAATAATGTGGTTGGTATTTTTCGTTGCAATAGCTGATCGTATATATAGAAAAATATTAATCAATAACAATGGTCATAATCACCACAATAGATGATTGTCACTATAATATTTTTCTACAACGGTCACCAAAACTATCAATATATCCTTTGACTGATGATACCTAAGCAGTGGTCGGTGGAGCTTTAATGTTAGTTTTTTTAAACTGGTGATATAAGGTCCCATTGTCTATAGAAACAGTTTTTGTAAGATTTAGTAGCAGTTTGAATCGCTATTAAAAACCATTTTTTGTAGTAAATCCAATTTGGTGCATAAGACATCTGTTGTAGGATAGTTTACACAATTCCAACTGGAACATATTATAGAACATATCTATATTTTCTATCGTTAGTGTTGTGTATTATATATCGGTTTGTATTATTTCATCTCAGGATGCATAATATGCTAGTTGTTATTGCATAAATCGCATATTTTTTTTAAACTGAATTTATATCAAATTTCCTTTTGTTTGGTTGCACATATACACCTTGTATAACAATCTTAAGGAAGATTCTATTTTAATGTGAATCTCTGCATGTTAGTGTAAGTGTGTAATAGATAATCTAACATAGTAGTACTTTGATACTCTTATGAATTCTGGAAAAACAGGACCTTGTTAAGCAATGTATACTTGGTGAAATCTGATACCCGTACACAAAAAACTCTTGTATGCTATTGTTAAGACTTAATGTTATGGAAAGAAATATTGTACAAATTAATAACTACATAAGTTGTGTACACTACTATACTTTGATCATAACCAATTTCTAAAACATATTTATTACTGGAACTTTTATATTATGAAACAAAATATTGGTATTTTATAAAACAGTGAGTGATTTGTGTTAAGAAAACAAAAATTGTTGTGAATCTTATTAGTACTAATAATGATAAGGAGAAAGCATAAATTAACTTTGAATATCTTCATTTAATTATAAACAACACACCAAAGGAAAGTGTTTGGTATATGCTAAAGTTCTATTCAAAGGAAAACTACTTAAAATACAAGTGTGTTAATAAACCCTACTAAGAATATAAAGATCCTAAGAGATTAATTTTTAGTAGTAGAATTAAAACTTGTTTAAACTAAAACCTAAGTGATTTGAATTAATTTGAAAAAAAAAATAATTGCATAATAGAAAATTTACTGAAAGAAGAACTTGAGACAATGAACTTCTCTATTTCTAATGTTAGCAAAGTGGAAAAATCCAATGGTTCTCACTTTAAATGCTAGAAAGAGACAATTCTTTTCTTATTGAAAATTACAGAAGTAGCATTCATGCTAACTGAGCCAAGACCTATGGAGAACCAAGATTAGTATGAACTAACCTGTTCCTAGTCTAGTCAGTCATGGGACAAGGCCAATAAGATATGTAGACATATTATATTGAGTACAATGATTAGCACCTTACGCAATGTATATAGAAAATTGAAAATGACAACAGAGATTTAGATTACTATGAATAAGAAATGCATAGTTAAAAATGCAAAAACTAAAAAGTATATTGCACCTAAGTTCTTGAACTATAAAATGGTAGAAGAAAAATCAATAATATCTTAATTAGATGAATTTAAACTTATGGTTAATGACTTAGCTTCTGAGGGAAAGAACTTTCCTAAATCGTTTGTTGTTTCAACATTAATAGACAAATTACCTTACTCTTGGAAAGAATACAAGAATAATTTGAGGAAAAATAAGAAGGATTGTAGTCTAGAGAAGTTAATTATAAGTGTTTCCATCAAACAAGCAAATCAAGAACAAGTTATAGGAGACAGATCTAGAGAGGCTCAAACTGATGCCCAAATTACTCTAAATGATGAAGAAAAGACTGAAGAGAAAAGAATTGAAAAACCTAAGAAAATTTTCTAGAAAAATGATGATAATTTAAAAAACAAGGGAAAGATAACGTACTTTTATGTAGAATGCTTTATATGTTTCAAGACAAAACCACTAACAGCCGTCTACAGACACAAAAAGAGCAAAAAAAAAGCCGACAAATGGCAAAGTCAAATTGACGGAAGCAAATGACATCATTACTATGATAATTGAAGTGAATATGATGAATAGCTCAAAGGTTTGGATGATTTATACTGGAGCCACAAAGCACATTTGTAGAGATAGGAGTGTGTTTACCTACCTCCTACGCCCAAGTAAGGGAAGAAAAGGTCATTTATCTTAGAGATTTTAAGACCTCAACTATTACTAGTAAAGGAACTGTGCGACTTAAATTGACTTCTGGAAAAATTTTAGCCTTAAATGATGTACTTTACGTCGAAAAAAATTAGGCATGTCCTTATGTTTAGTGATCCATTAAACAAAGATGTGATAAAACTTGTAATTGAGTTCAATAAGCTAGTTCTTACTAAGAATAATGTGTTTCTTGGAAAAGGAATTATAGCTTTGGGTTGTATGTAGTTAATATGTTTGAAATAATGAATGGAGCTAGCTCCTGTCCAGTTTACATGACGGAGTCAATTGATTTATGGCATAGTAGATTAGATCATATTTACAGAAATTAAAACAAGTCGAAATAAAATCAAATTTAAATGATAATGAATTAAAGAAATGTGAAATTTGTGTGGAATCAAAATTTACAAAGAAAACACACAATACAATAGAAAGACAAACTGGAACTTTAGGCTTTATTCATAGTGACTTAAGGTATCTTAAAAGAACTATGACTAGATGATGCAATTATTATTATATAATAATTATAGAAAACACACAACATAGTAGAAAGACAAATTGAAACTGTAGGCTTCATTCGTAGTCTTAAGGGATCTTAAAAGCACTATGACTAGAGGATGTAAATATTATTATATAATATTTGTTGATGGTCACTATAGATATACAAAGCTTTATCTTCTAATAAAAAAAGATGAAGCAAAAAATGCTTTTATAAAATATAAAGTTGAGGTAAAAAATCAATTAGAAAGAAAATTCAAAAGATTGATAACCAACAAAGGAGGTGAGTATGACTCACTCTTACTAAACTAGTACTATGAAAATCATGAAATCATCTATGAAACCACAACTCCCTACACACCTGAGTAATAGAGTGGTAGAAAAGAAAATTTATTTCCTAAAGAAAGTGATGAATTCACTCTTTGTACATTTAGGGTTACCCCTGAACATGTGGGGGGAGACAATACTGATTGCTTTTTACATACAAAATAGAGTTCCACATAGGAAAACTAGAAAAAACTTCATATAAGCTATGAAAGGGACATGCACCCAACCTTAAATACTTAAGTGTTTAGGGCTGTTTAGCCATGGTAGGATTATCTAAACCTAAGAAGAGAAAGCTCGGTTTTAAGACGTTTGATTGTGTATTTATAGGGTATGAAGAAAATAGTACTACATATAATATTGAAAAACAATATATTATAGCCTAACACAACCATAGATACTAAGAATGTTGAGTTCTTTGAAGATGTATTTCCCATGAAAGCTAGGATATAGTACGTCAAAAGACAAAAAAGAAAAAGAAAAAGAAATGTTAGAACATGAATCTGAATCCAAGTTTAAGTTCAGAAGAAGTAAACGAATGAAAAACCCAATCCAACTATGAGATAATTACTTCATCTATTTAAAGGATAATGATAAAAAATAAAAAATAAAAAATAAAAAAAACTTACAAAGAAGCTAACATGTTTGCAAATGCTGTGTTATGAAAAGAAGCCATAGATAGTGAGTTAGAATTTATCATAGAAAATTAAATAAGAAAATTAGTAACACTACTTAAGGGAATTAAAACTAATGGAACAATTAACAACTTTAAAGCTATATTAGTAGCATTGGGATGTGGACATAATGAGAGTGTCAATTACTTTGACACATATGCTCTCTTGGCAAGAATAATTACTATTAGAGTATTTTTTTACTATAACGGCAATCCGTAAGATGGTTATACATCAAATGGATGTAAAAATAGTCTTCCTAAATAGAGATTTAAAAGAAGAAATATACATGAAGCAACTTAATGAATACATAGTACCAAGACAAGAAAACAAGGTGTGTAAACTAATCAAGTCCTTGTATGAATTGAAGCAATCACCAAAATAATGGCACACAAATTTTAATAATGTACTTGTATCTAATGGATACATAGTAAATGAATCTGATAAGTGCATATATAATAAATTGTTAAGAAATATGAAGTTATTATTTATCTTTATGTAGATAATATGTTGATATTTAAGAAAAAATTTAGAAGTAGTTAAAACTACAAAGAAATTTGTGTCTTCCAAATTTGATATAAAAGACTTGGGAGAAGCAGATGTGATATTACGAATAAAAATCCTAAGAACCCCAAGTAGACTAATGTTGAACTAGTCTCACTACATAAATAAGATACTTGAGAATTTGGACACTTGAATTGTAGTCCAATGTCTACACCATATGAATCTAGTATACACTTAAAGAAAAATACAAGTGGGCTAGTGGCTCAAATTAAATATGTCAAAGCAATAGGAAGTTTGAATTATTTTTTAAATTATACTCATCCTAACATAATATGTGTTGTGGGTAAACTAAATAGATACACTAACCACACTAATTAGACACATTGGTCTCTAGTGGTTAGATTGTTTAAGTATATCAAGGGTACATCTAATTATGGCTTGTGTTACAATGGTTCACTCAAAGTGCTTAAGGGCTATTACGATGTGAACTGGATATTGGATACTCTTGATACCAAATCTAAAAGTCCAATATTAATCCTAGAGGGGGTGAATATGATATATTAAAATTATTTTAATTAACACCCTACTTTAATTTCCAATTAAAGATGTTATGTAATTATTTGAAAATTGTTGCACTGATATAGAAATGTTCAATTTTATCTCCTAATTAATTGTAATTACTAGCAAATTATAAATATGAAGGATTATACTATAATTACTAAATATGATATGTCATGTAAAGAGAAAAGACAATTTCACACCACCAACATTCAACACACAATATAATATTTATAGTGGTTCACCACAATAAGCTACGTCCATTGTCAAAATCTCACCATTGGACTAGCTACTTAATTTATTAAAATTGTTACAATACAATCAAGGTTAAAATTAAATAAAACCTAGTCTATGTGCAATACTAGTGATTACTCTAATCACTTCTAAGTTTCATACTCGATGTGGTCTATACTTCTAGTATCTCTAGTGGAGGTTGGTCTACACTTCCGGTGTCTCTTATAGAAGTGTTATGGTCTTAAAAAATCTAATACAAGTTACCGCTTTGTAGGTTGGTGTATTGTTAGCTTGCCTTTGAAGTGGGTTTCTCCTTGTAGAGCTTGTGTGCCTTAACTTCCCACCAAGCTTCCAAAAGATGCCTCATTGCTTCTTAGAGCTTCAACTAAGGGTTTACTCTTGTTTACTACCCTGTTCAATGGTCTTCGAGATATAGGAGAGGGGGCAAAACTTTAATGGCTTTAGCTTCTTAATTTTTCAATGAATGCTCATTAATGAGAGATAAAGTAGTTGGGAGGATTGAATGCCAAAGGAAATTGATGTAAAAGGGTCGACAGATGCTAAGTTGTTAGATTCTAAATTAATGGTGTTGGAATATCTTGACAGAGAAGATCTTCGCAAGAAAGGTAAGAGTCGGTAGAATTTGGTATAATTAGCACAATTTTTGTTATTTATGAAAAGTGTCAGAATTGCACAAAATTTGGCAGTCTGAAAGTAAACGATGAGATCTTCAAGATCCATGAATTCATGGATTTTTCGTTTATAAGCCAAATTCTATCGTTTAGGCCTTGAAAATGGCGTTTTTACTATTTATAGTAAAAATCTACTTTATGCATTTTTTTTCGTTATTTGCTACACTAATTTCGTGTTAGCATGAAATAATACTTATATGGCATTGTAGTTCAAAGGAAGACATATCAGAATTAATAATAATTTTTAGAAGATTTCTTCTTCTTCTTTGTCCGTTGCGTCAGAAATCTATCTTTCTCAATATTGTTTTATGTATGTCAAAGAGGCTATTTGAAGGTCTCTTATATTTATAGGGGATGAGTATGGTCATGTACCCTTGATTTGGCTTCTTTCCCAATAGATAAAAAATCCTCGTCGAACAATTATATATTTTTTTGAAATTTTACAACATCGAAAAGATCCGATTGTGGCGGATGGATCCGATCAAATGGATTCGCTACAATCAGATGGATCCGACAAGACATTTAGTTTGTAAAACTGACTCCGGGGAGGCCTCGAATGGATCTGATGCCTAGTGTATGGATCCAACACACCTCGGATTGATCCGATTTCCCTATTTTTCTACCATTTTTCCTCTAAGTGCTTCTTAACCAATGTGACACATATAGTTAAGGCATGAGAAAATCCATTGACCCTAAGAAAAGGTCTTTAAGTCATGGGTAGCTTATCCTAAACCATACTTACCTTAATTTACCTTTCATTTGCACAGACATAAGCTTGGATCTTCAATGCTTAGACCTTGGCAACTTTAGTGGCTTCTTCCTTTTAGTTTCTAGGTCTTGAAAGATGTTTTCACTTCTTGGACACAAGAATTATAAAGACTATAGATATGACTCTCCATATGCAATGTGCTCATGCCATGGCCTAATCTAGCACTCCATGTATTTTCCAATCTATGAAATTGACAATTTGCATTTACAAAATCCACAAGTGGATATGTGATTACACTTGGTGGTGGTTTAATCTCTTGGAAATCTATCAATAATACTTATAAATCCCATTCATAATGGACATTGATTTTACCACCTTAGAGAAAGCAATAGAACAAGATGAGTGGTTGAGAAGTCTCTTGTTAGATATTCCATTGTCAGTTAGATTGGTCCAATTAGTGTATATGCAATGTGATAATTAGATAACTATTGTCAGAGCTAAAAATAGTACGTATAATGAGAAAACAAGCATACACACCTAAAACACAATATAGTGTGAAGATTATTGAATAATGGTTTAATATCACTGAATTTTGTGAGGTTAAAAAGAAATTTAGTTGATCCTTTAACAAAGCCATTAACTAGGAAGTTAGTGATGGATACATCGAAGAGAATGGTACTAATAGCCCAATCATGAGTTATATGTGATGGTGAACTAACCTATGTGATTGGAGATCCCATGAAATAGGTTCAACTGAGTAATAATAGGTCGTAAGACAACTTAAATAAAACTATCAAGAGAGGTTTTACTCTAAGTCTCTTCTGATGGTGTAAATAGTATAAAACTATAACATGGATGAGGATGGATTTATTACTCTTAATGAATTCATAGCCCTTAAGGGTGGTGTGGTTAATTACAGTACTCAATGAATTCACCTATATAAATGCAGAAGTGGGGCTACTTTCTATCAGAATTTAGAAAAGTTCTCTAGAGTACTCATGAAAATTAGGATAGACACAAGGCCATAAAGCATTACACCATTAAAAATGATGATATATGTGAGAATTAGTTATGGGTAGCATGTTCAGTTGGTTCACACAAATGGAGAATGGTTCAATACCCTACTAGACTTTAGTAAACCCTAGCTTCTATATCTTAATTTCTAGTTCAAAGTCTAAAAGATATTGATATCATTGTAATTAATACTCATTAGTTCTGACTCAAATTTACTAAAAAAAATTATTTTGTTTAATATTTTAAATTTGCAAGGGGAATGTTGTATCCATTGGATCAATGGTAGGACTAAAAACATTGAATCTTGTTAACTACATTCATTTAGGGTATTTAAATTGCTGGATGTGAGGTGCATATGAATACGGTAGCCACAACATTATATCTTTAATTAGCAATTATTGTAATTCTTTTTAATGATATTTATATAATAAATATTGTAAAAAAAATTTACTGTTTCTTTATTAATTCAAGCTTGCGCTGTAATACCCCACACCATGACACACATATTATTGTATAAGTGTCATACTTAGAATGCTAACACATGTCACATAAGTTCTATACACCCATAGGATCACTTAACTGCACATATGTTGATCTGAATGTTAAAGCAACTTTAGAAAGACACTAACAAAAATGTAAAAGAATCTAAGAGTGAAAGTTATACATATGGATAGGCTTGGAAGTCTAGAATCCTACACAACAAACAGCAAGTGAAATAGACACTAAATGAAAAAGTTAAAGGTAATTTACTAAGCAAAGAAAAAAAAGGTTAAGAACATTACAAATTCTAAAGTTGTCACAAACAGATGTACAACTTCATAAGTCAATATCTATCAATACCATAGGAATCACCTAACAAATAATATATTCTTAAAAATATCTATGAGTCTATTTTCCAATGTGACAAACAGTGATTGAATTGAAGATTCTTAGAAAAAGTACGACAATTTTTCAAAAAAGTGCCATCTAGTATGGTATGAATCAGTAGATTTTGAGGTAACTTTAAAAATGCACCAATAAAAATGTAGAATGAATTTTAGATCAAGATTTACAGATTTGGAAAGCTCTTGAAGTCTAGTTTTCAACAAAAAAAATGATGAGTGAATCCAAGTTTTGTAGAGAAAGTTATGATCGTTTTTTCATTAGGTGTGTTAAAAAAATTCATGTGGGAAAACGTCATCAAAGTGAAAAATTCCATACAATAACGATTTTTGTAAAATTTTAAGGTCTATTTCACTAAAAACCTATCTAAACATGAAATTGGAAAGTAAGGTTGTTATTCAAGTTTATAAAAATATAGACTCATAATAAATATAATCTTTTTGAAGAAGTTTTACAATAGTAGGGATTTTGAAAAGAAAATAAGAGAAAAAGCTAGGTTTTACAAAGATTTAGAGATTTTTTTTTCTTCTGAAAAGCAAAACTTTGAAGGGATTTTGCATCAACCAAGAGATAGGGGACACTAAACTAACTTCATTTTTTAAAACCATAGGTTCCTAGAACCGATCCAAGCTTATTTTGTAAAGATTATTTTGGTTTTTAAATGGATTTCTAACTGTTCTTCACTAGTTTTGAATTATTTTGAAAGAAGATAAATTGTTTTGTAAATTCTAAGATTCTAAATTGTTTAGATTTATATTCTACAAATTAAGAATTGTTTTGGTACAAGTTTTAATCCTATTTAAAGTTCTAAATTCAATGATTTTATAGAGATATTTTTTGTTTTAAAGAGCACAAGGACTTTTAGTTTTGATAATTGTTTACATAGGTTTATAGAAACTTAAGAACTGTATATATTTATATGATTGATTTATGATCTGAATGTGATATGTTCTTCATGATTATTGTAAATATCTGATTGTTCCATAGTTCTATGCTTAGGAGGATCAAACATCTATGATCTAAAGTGTTATGAATTTGGTTATGTTTTGTTATTGATTACAATATGTTATGTATTGATATTGCTATTGTTTTATATTTTTATTGATTTTTTTTCTATAATTTTGTTATAAACTACCCTTTATCATCAAAGAAGAAACATTGATGATGTTCAACACACCTAGCTTATGGTGTGAATGACCCATTTACCGGGGATTATAAATGGTTATCATGTGACTCTTCCCACCGGAGATAAAATTAGTGAATCATATAGCTCTTTACACTAGAGATAAAATTGGTGTATCATGTGGCTCTTCTCATTGGAGATAAAATTAGTGAATCATGTGACTCTTTTTACTAGAGATAAAATTGGTGAATCATGTGACCCTTTGCACCGAGGATTAAATGGTGTAATTGGTTATCTATATTGGCTTATGTATCTATTATTTGTATTAGCTTATGTATATGTTTTACATGTTTAATTTTGTTTAGTTCAGTTATATGCACATGTTTTGTTCTGTTTAGACCATCTACATGTTTATGTCTTTTAATGTTTTCAGTTTAGTATATGTTCTATATGTAACTGTTCAGTTTCATAAATTTTTAAAAAATATGTAACTATCTATTTTGTTTTAATTTGTGCAAAAGTCTTGATCCGTTATTCCTTAGTTTATTGTTACCCGTTGAGTTTGTTAAGATCACCCCAAATTTGACACCACAGATGATGAGGAGATAACTGCATAGCAATGCTAGCAAGCAAGATTGGAGAGTTGGAAGATTGAATATATGCTATGAGACATTAAGACATTAGTTTATTTCAGTTTATTAAAAAAATGTAATAAGTTAGTGGATTTTAGTTTGGGCTTGATATTTTATTTTTTTATGATGGTTTGATTTATGTTAGACTATTAGTTTATGTTAATGGGAATGTCAAGACATAATAATAGATTATTTTCAGGTTTATGAAATTATAGAAATTTCATTACAAGTTGATTATGGGGTATGGATGGTTATGATTTATAATATGTAATTCCGCTGCCTATGAATGAAAAGAATAAACAAAAAATTTATATGAAATTTACAGATTAAGAATGAATGAATGAATGTTTAATGTCATGTGCTGAAATTCATGGCCCTTCTAGTGTGAGTTTCGGGGCACGACAGAATTGGTATCAGAACTCAATTTTTATGTTCTGTAGACATCTTTAAATAAGCTCTGGTTTTAGACTTAAAAGAAAATTAGAAAATTTTAGTCTAAAACCTTATAAAGAAATATAGGAATAGTCTGAACTAGAAAATCATAGGAAAAGAACATCAAAATATTGGGATGAAATCTTAGAAATTTAATAGAATTGAAAGTAATATGATATGATCTAGTTTTGATAAAGTCGGACATATTTGAGGATGATTTAATTTTTTTAGAAAAGTTTGACATTGAGTTTATTTGATTATTTAAAAAAAAAAGACGTTATCTAGATTGGTTTAGAGATTTGTAGACAACTAGAACCTAGGATTTGAGTTTAAGTTCTAGGTTTTGAGTTTATAAAGATGTAAAGAATTAAGAACATAGAAATCTATGAAAATAATGAAAGGACTATGATTGATTTAAATCATAAGATGGAGTGTTAAAGGATTATGAACATTAGTATCCTCAATCAACTTAGGGTTATATTCAAGGGAATAAGAAATTTTCTTAAGATTATTTCTACCCTTCAAGCATAAAAGGTTATTATAGAAAGGTGCGCTAGGGTACCTAGCTTACATCATAGATGATCACAATGAAGGATTAAAGATTTGAGGCATATATGTTGTTAGAGATTTCAGTGACATGTTTCTTGAGAATTTTCTAGGTCTATCACCTAACAGGGAGATTGAGTTGCAATAGGGTTAATGGAAGGATTTGGATTAATCTGATTCTTTTGGAATAATCAATCTATGGTACCTTGGTGATTATGTGATAAATGATTTAATTATAAAGAGCTTAAAGTATAATTGTAATAATGGTTAAACAGAGGATTTGTGGACCCCAAGGAGAATATTGCACCTGTTTTGTTTATGAAGAAGAATGATGAAACCATGAGATTGTGTATTGATTATATGTAGTTGAATAAGATAACAATGAAGAATAAGTATCATTTTTCAAGGAATGATGATCTGTTTGATCAACTACAAGGTGCCAATGTTTTTTCTAAGATCGATATTAGGTATAGATACCATTAACTTCAGATTAAAAATGATGATATTCTGATTTATTTCAAGAGTTCAGAAGAACATGAAGAATATTTGAGGATTATACGACAGACTTTAAGAGACCACAAACTTTATGTTAAATTCAATAAGTGTGAGTTTTAGTTAGATAAGGTGGTTTTCTTAAAACATGTGATTTCAAAGGATGAAATTTATATAGATCCCAAGAAGATTAAGGTAGTGATAAATTGGCCTAGACCTACGAATGTGACTGAGATTCATAGTTTTTGGGGTTAGCTGGATATTATAAAAGATTTTTTGAGGGATTCTCTAGCATTGCAGATTCCTTAAAAAAATTGACACAAAAGAATGTTAAGTTTAGCTGGGACGAGGCATGTAAGCACAGTTTCCAAGAACTGAAGAACCGTTTGGTTTCTGCACTGGTCCTTACATTATTATCTAGCACATGAGAGAAATATGTGATCTATAGTGATGCATCTATAAAAGGTTTAGGTTGTGTTTTTTTGTAAGAGGAGAAAGTCATTGCCTATGCATTTAGACAGCTTAACTCTTATGAGAAAAATTACCCAACACATGATTTGGAATTAACTATGGTTATTTTTACATTGAAAATATATAAACATTACTTGTATGGAGAACCTTGTAAGATTTATACAGATCACAAGAGTTTGAAATATTTATTTTCACAGAAGGATCTGAATTTGAGACAGAGAAGATAACTTAAGTTGATTAAGGATTATGACTGTGCTATCCTTTATCATCCAAGAAAGGCCAATGTGGTTACCGATGCTTTGAGTCAGAAGTCTTTTGGTGATTTGATGTATGTTATGGCACATCTTAGAATTTAGTCCATGTTGAATGATAAGATCAAGGTAGCTTAGAGTTTAGATCTTAAGATTCAAAAAATTATAGAAGAGTCAAGAAATGACTGAAAACAGACTTTACGATCAGATGAGATGATTCTCTTTGGGATGACAAGAGGTTGTGCTTGCCTAATGACTCTGAACTTAAAAGAGAGATTATGGAAGAGGCACATAGGATTTCTTATTCAGTTCATCCATGGAGTACCAAGATATACAATGACCTGAAAGAGTATTATTGGTGGAATAACATGAAGAGGAAAATTACAGATTTTGTATCCAAGTGTTTAACTTGTCAACTTATGAAAGCTAAACACCAAAGGCTTGCAAGATTGTTACAACCATTGGAAATTCTTGAATGGAAGTGGGAATACATCTCTATGGACTTTGTTAGTGCACTACCCAAGACCAGGAAGAGATTTAATTATGTTTAGGTTATTGTAGACCGACTGACCAAGTCAGCTCATTTCTTACCCGTTTGGGTAAATTACTCACTTGATAGATTAGCCAAGTTATACATTGACGAGATTGTGAAGTTACATGGAATTTCAGTTGGAATTGTTTCAGATTGTGATCCGCATTTACTTCAAAATTTAGTAATAGTTTACAACAAGCTTTAGGAACCAAGTTGAATTTTAGTGTGGCTTTTCATCCACAGTCAGATGAACAGTCAGAAAGAACCATACAAACTTTAGAGGATATATTGAGAGCTTATGTGATTTATTTAAAGGAAAGTTGGGATGATCACTTACCATTAATCGAATTTACTTACTACAACAATTACCAAGCTAGTATACAAATGACACCTTTTGAAGTTTTGTATGGAAGAAAGTGCAGAACACCCATATGTTGAGAAGAGGTTGGTGAGAGAAGGTTACTTGGACTTGAATTAGTTCAGATGACAACTGAGAAGATCAAGGTTATTCGTGAGAGATTGCTTGCAGCATAAAGCAGACAAAAAAGTTATGCTAATCAAAGGAGGAGGGAACTTGAATTTCAGATTGGAGAACATGTATTTTTGAAGGTATCACCATCAAAGGGTATCATGAGGTTTAGAAAGAAAGGGAAACTTAGTCCTAGATTTATTGGACCGTTTAAAATTCAGAAGAAGATGGGTGATGTTGCCTATGAACTGGTTTTATCGTCGAATTTGTCACATGTCCACCATGTGTTTCATGTATCCATGCTAAGGAAGTACATGCATGATTCGTCACATGTATAAGAATCAGAACCACTTCAAATCAATGAAGATTTATCCTATGATGAGCAACGAGTTCAAATCTTAGATAGGAAAGAACAAGTTCTCCGTTCTAAGGTGATTTCGTATGTGAAGGTATTATGAAGGAACCATTCTCTAGAAGAAGCAAATTGGGATGGTGAAGACAAGATGAAGGAAAAGTAGCAACATTTGTTTCACACCTAAGGAATGTCAAATTCAAGGATTGGATTTATTTTAAAGGGGGGTGTAATACCTTGCACCATGACACACATATTATTGTACAAGTGTCACACTTAGAATGCTAACACATGTCACATAAGTTTTATACACACATAGGATCACTTAACTACACATATGCTGATTTGAATGTTAGAGCAACTTTAGAAAGACACTAGCAAAAATATAGAAAAAATCTAGGAGTGAAAGTTATACATATGCATAGGCTTGAAAGTCTAGAGTCCTACGCAACAAAAGGCAAGTGAAACAGACACCAAATGAAAAAGTTAAAGGCAATTTACTAAGCAAAGAAAAAAAAGGTTAAGGACATGACAAGTTTGGAAGTTGTCCTAAACGAATAACACAACTTCATAAGTTAATATCTATCAATGCCGTAGAAATCACCTTACAAATAATAAATGCTTGGAAAGATCTATGATTCTACTTTCCAATACAATAAATGGTGAGTGAATTGAAGTTTTCTAGAAGAAGTTATGACAATTTTCCTAAAAAGTGTCTATATCGTCTGATATGGTATGAATCAGTAGATTTTGAGGTAATTTTAAAAATACATCAATAAATATGTAGAATGAATTAGTGAGCAAGTCTTATAG
>JAOXJP010266698.1:0-20523 GCA_025762735.1 Platanus orientalis
CATGGTGGCATCTGATTTTCGATCTGAAACTTCAAAGTGATTGATCGGATGGTCATGATCTGCATGGTATGATGGAGAGTTTATAAATAGATTTTGAAAGTTGCAATTGGTATTCGAAGGTTTTGATGCATGCCCAATCCATTTATGATGTCCGATTGATCATTCAATGTGTACTTTATTCAAATCTGAAAAATTCTAAATCGAGGGTCGAGATACATCGAAACTCGAAGCATTGGATTTTGATGAATGAACACTCCGTTTCAGATATTTGGGTTGTTCTAAGCACATCTATGTTGTCAGATTGATCATTTAGGGTGCATTTTGATCATATTTTGAAAGATTCTAAATCAAGGGTCAGGATTCATCTAAACATGATATGACGGAATTTGACGACCAAACACTCTACTTTTAGGTTTTAGACCATTCTGGATGTATCCGTAACTCTTGATTGGTCATTTGGTACTCGTACGATAAGATTCAATGGTTCACCTTTGATGATGGGTAAAATCGTAATTTCTCAGGTAGATGTAACCAAATTTGGGACAACAATTTAAAAAACTACAAGATTGAAAATAATGATAGGAAGACGAAGAAAGCATGTCCTATAGAGATCTTAGAGAAAAATCGTGGGTTTAGGGTACTAGATTAGGAAAGAATGAGAATAGCCTAAAAATGGGAGTTTGTCTAATCACCTTAGTTTTCGAGTATGCTTAAAGGCCTATTATAAAGAACTGGTGCTGCCCATTAAAAGAAACCTCTAGTCCTTGGGCCAAAATTGGGTGCTGACACATAGCAACATGAGTTAAATTAAAAAAGATAAACCCATTGAGGGTGGAGATTGGATAATGATTTGATTGGGTGATTGAGTGATGCTTTTTTCTTCCTTGCATCTTCTATTTGTAGATGCCCAATTCACTGGTCATAACCATTTTCTCCATGTTCGCATGTTTAAAAGAGAAAATGACCATTTTTTCCCTACATATTTGAACCTTAAAACAAATCTCATTGCATGTTTACTGATGAGAGCATCCACATAATCCCACTTTCTTTCCTCTATATTGTGGTTCTTTTTCGCATTGTGGTTTTCTTTCAGCTCCCACACGTCTCTTTATTTGTCTCAATTTTCTACTATAGTTTATGTTCTAGATTTCCTTGATTTTATGCCATATTCCCCATGTCGCTGAGATTTGGAAAATGGATAGTTAGATAGCAACATGCAAATCCTTCTCCTCTAAGTTTTTCTTCACTGTGTGTCATCTGTCTATATTTGAGAAAAATCTAATCATGGATATCTACTTTTACTGCATGTCTTAATCTGATGATCTCCAATTTTTCCTAAACTTTCCTTTTTCTGGGTCATGTGAGATTCTTTTAAAGAATTCAAAGTCTTCAAAAACTCTGCCTTGGCCCCACCCGTGCCCACCTGTCACGTGCTGCACTTTTTGGTGTCAATAGGCTTTTCATTCTCCACTAGCAAACTAGTCTCCATGGTCTCAGCAAGGTTCCACCATCACCATCAAGGTTTGCATTTTCAATTCTCCAATTAAAACCTTTGTTATAAAGCTAGATTCTTATGAGACTAAGAAAATTTTCTGTTTTTTACAATATTTTGTTGGTGCGTTTTTAATTTAAAATAAGAATCCATCAATCCCTTCTTTGTATACTCGTGTTTTCTACATCTCTTTCTTTTTTCCTTTATTTCATTTTTTTTAATTTTATTTTTGGAAACCTTCCAAATTTTTGACAACAACCGACCATAGCACTACTATGGGTTCAATGAATCCTTAATTACCCCCCGAAGAAAGTACTGGATTTGGTAAAACTCTCGGATTAATTTAGGTGTTTTGGTTAATCATGTTGATTTGTGATTTATGATTTATGATCGACTGGTCTTGGTAATTTGGGCCTAGATCTTCATTCATTCTCCAAGTGGAGTGAGAAAAGCATATTTTATGTTAGTCTATATTTGTTTTGAGTTTTAGTTTATTTGGTTTTCTTTTCTACTGTATTTTCATGCTATTGACTCGTTAAGACTAAACAAATGCAGAACTTTCTATAAGGACATTAAACAAATAATTATTGTAGAATTGTCTAAGCCAGGCAGAGAAAATCAATTATATTGTGCGAACCCCAACCAGAATTCAATCGAAGTTATATAAGAAATGACGCATAACACTTTAAGAGGTAAAATTCAACTAGGCTCTTTTCAAGAATTTTCCATTTTTAGCAGAACACTTTTATATTGGTTGGGACCTTTATAAGTTTTTAACATTGATTTTCTGTTGATCTCTTCGTTTTCTGTAGCTGCAATGGCATGTAGAACATCTCACGAACCTTGAGAAATCTGCATCTACTCGACATTCTAAACAAGGTCATTATGCCATAGAACCTGGTTTCATGTTTTGGCCTGCTTAAGCCTAACTGCCTTATTTAGTTTTTCAATGTTACTTGATTATCATCCCTCTAGTTTGTGCATGGATTCTGTCTAGAGCAGGATATGAGCGCCAAGGTGGCATGCTTATGGCATTTCAGAGAATGGGTATTGTGGAGAACTATGGAGGGATACGGGAATTCTCAATTTCTATAGTTGTGTGTATTATCTCCCATTAATTTTTTGTTTTCTGTCCTGCATTTGTGTTTTTCTGTGGCTGTGGGTGTGGGTGCGTGAGTTGTGCAATGTTACATGTGTATTACCTTGTGCCATGATTCCATAAATAAGATTATTTGAACCAATGGGATTATGTGTGATTTGGACTGGAATCTAGCTACGTCTTTTACATATGTGAAGATTGTATGAAAGAGTCCATTCAATGAGTGCACTTTGCAGTTAATTCAGAGTATGCAATCAATGGTCATGGATGGTCAATAGTACTTGTACAATTAGCTGAATGTTTTGTGGACTGGTTGCTATATTTTATTAGTCATTCAAAAGTAGGTGATGGAGATGATTACGAAGAATTTGATCAATGCATTCTTTGGGGCTTTGGACCAGTTACTTAATGAGTTAGGTTGATTGACATGTAAACCTATTAATGGCATAGAATCGTAAAAAAACTTAAAAGAAGCTTTGTACAAGCTAGGTTTCCCCCTCAGAGAGAGTGTAGCTTTTAGTGTTTATATTCCATGTATTGGATCCATTACCTTCTAGTTTTGAGGTTTTTTAATCCTCAAGCATGTTATCATGTTGCTTGAAAAATGCAACCTAGGTATCATCATGTCTTGGAATCAAATGTAGTTGCGTTTCTTAAAACTTTTTTTAGTTACAGAAAGAACGGAGGACACATAGAAGCCTTTAATGATCTATATTAATTCATAAAAAAGCTATTTTTATCATTCAACTGATTTGCAGCAATATTTGTAACAAAATTTAATTGTAAAGGCCCACACATGCATTTGTATGAATTCACCCATCCGTTAAGTACTGCTCTATTTGTTTAATTGAGTTGTTTATTTTTCTATTTTGTGTAGAACAGTCCAAATACAAATATTTTTATTGTTATTTTCTATTTTTGTTTGGAGTATTTTTATTGTTAAGATACTTATGTTCATTTAAAATAGGCACCATTGTCAATGTTGCTCTTACGTCTCTCATCTACTTTCATTCATCATTTTTTGAATTTCTGATCTTTTTGGAGCAGGTCTAAGTAATATTTGGAGCTCCAAACAGTTTGTTGGGTCGTTTTTAATTTAAAAGAAGTAATTGGTAAAGATAAGCGTCTCACACCATCATGCAAGCTTTAGCACAGTTCACTCCTGTGCCCAAAGGACTCGGCTTCAAGCCCTTCCCTTGGCCCCAGATCAAACTGTTTTGCCACACTTTAGTGACCAACGGCTCACCAAACTTTCTCTCTCTCTCTCTCTCTCTCTCTCTCTCTCTCTCTCTCTATATATATATATATATATATATATATATATGATTCAATAGTTTTGTCTTAGATGCCTGAATAAGTTAGATAAAGGCACTTGTGATCCCCTTTTAAGTTTCATTTCTAGAACCCTAGCACTGAAACTTTTCATACTATTTGTTTGTAGTCTAGAATTTTACTTCTTTTTTCTCTCTTTTGCTTGAAATAGTCTTTTACTTTGTTCAACAATTTCAGTTAAACTACAATCATTTAAGCATGTTTTCATGACTGTAAATGGTCTTAGTCAAAACACGCTTAAATTCTTGCTGGGGTTTGGACAAGTCACTCCATATTTGGTTTACCTATCTTCACCTCTTTCATTTCTATTTGCCTGCTAAAATGTGCTATGTCCAGTCCTGAAAAGATAGCTTGTTTTTATAAGAAAACCCCATTTGTTTCAAGTTCCACATTCTTAAACACATGAGCCAGGTATAAAATCTTGGTGAGGGCTGGCTAGAAATAGGCTGAACCTCCTTGTTATTCAATTTATTGGGATGATTTGAGTCCTGAAATTCCAGTCAGTACTCAACAAACACCATCCCCATAAATGAGAGGTTTTTTTAACAGAAGAAACAAACTTATGAGGTAAAGTTTTGCTTCTAGTTCTTAAACGGCCTGTGATACCTAGTTTGATAATCGGTTTCATATGGTAATTTCTAAAAAGTTCTTTCATGTGTTGAGTTTGACTCCTCACTGTTACACTTGTTTGGATTTCTTTTTAATGCGAAAAGATTTTTTCATGCAAACTTTTTATTTTTAGCATCAACAAAAGTTGATTCGTTCTTTTTTTCTTGTAGTGTTTTTTTTGCTTTTTCATTCACTAAATGGGGCTTTCATTTTGATAACTTCATAATTTCTTCACTCATGGATGTATGAAAATATTTAAATATTTTTCTCTATGATATGTATTGAGCCATATATGTCAGATTTTTGCATGGGACTTACATTTCCTATTTGCCCCTTAGGATGGGATACTTATTAATGCATTCATATCACATTTTGAATGTTTTCATACATAATTCGAATATTTTCCAAAATAGAAAGGTTATGTTGGAAAAGTCTTTAACTTCTCAATAATTAATCATAGTATAGTGTTGTGTTGTTTTTGTATCTATTTCACATAGCTCTATTGTTATAAAAAGTTCAAAACAAAAGGTCCATCACATTTTAACTAATGCTTTTATGAATTGTTAGCATGGGATGATTTAGGCTGCTCTTTGTGTGTTCAATAGTGCTTTGATCTCAATATTTTCATCTCTTTCTATGTGTAGTCAGTTGGAGTTCATCATTTGCAAGCGGGAAATGCTGTTCAACTTGTAATGGTCTTGGGGCTAACAATTGTGTAGATTTCTACGTATATTTTTAGTCTTAAACAAGGAGATGACATATACTTAGCAGCTACGAGACAATGAAAACATTAGGGATCAAGTTGAATAATGCAGCGGGCTTCAATGTTTTCTTTTGATAGTTTATATATATATATATTGAATAATTTTAGGTTGAGACAAGTGCATTTAATATTTGAACTACTTTTGTAATGTAACAATTTACAATTTTATAAATTTTGAATTTCCGACATACCTTTCAAAAATAGTGTTGTGAGTTTTATTATTAATTATGGATTTTTAGTTATAATCTAATTTTAAAAACATTGAGTTATTTAATTAAATTTTTTTTTTCTAAGTATATAGTGATGGTTACAATCATTTATATATATATGGGAAATAGTAGCTACCAGGAACTGTCATTGTTTCATCATAAGACACTTATAGTGGTGGGTCTTCTAACCGTTCCTACATATGTAGGATGTAGCAGCGAAAAACATATCAATGAAAAATGACGGTTATAACTGTCACAATAGATGAAAGTCATTATGATTTTGTTATACTAGCGATCGCAAAAATTGTCGTTGTAATCTTTCAAAGACCACCTAAGCAGCGGTTGGCCGATCTTTAGCGACGGTTTTTAAAACCATTGATATAAGCTCCCACTGCTTATAGTAGTGGGTTTCGTAGGATTTAGCAATGGTTTTGACCGTTGCTAAAAACCTTTTTTTTTGTGCTTGAACCAAGTAAAATTTCAAAGTTTAAAGTGTATTTTCAATTCTTTATTTTCCCTCTAAAATTCTGTTGTGTCCCAAATGAGGCAATTAAAGGGGTATGTTTAGACTACCTTAAGCCTTGTGACTAGGACAAATGAAAAAATAGAAGGTGAAACCCTCATGTGACCTTGCATGTATCTGGCATGTATTACACCTCGTGTCACATGTCAACTAGGGAATCTATGATCCCAAATGTCCACTAATAAATCGGATAAAGGAGATCACGTATTAAGTGGGTGTTACACTTTGTACAAAGCTCCAAATGTGAATCAGAGAATTTATGTTTTCAAGGGCCTAATAATGAATTAGATAAATAAGGAAATCATATAGTCCTAGTACTTGAAGGTGTGCACTACCCTAAACATGGTTGTTTAAATATGTGCATACCTAGTTTGATGATGCTCAATCCTATTCTCTATGCCCATGTTCCACTACAAAAAATACAACATATAGTAGCAGTCATCGACCGCCACTAAAGGTATTAGCGGTGGCCACTGTTCGGCCACCAAAACATGTGTTGTTGATTCCTTTAGTGGTAGAATTAGTTGCGGTTATTAGTATTCACCCCTAATTAGGTTGCTTGTTAGTAGCGCAGTTGGTGACTACCGCTTAAGAGTACTACAATTAAATTTTAAAGTTTTAGCAGCAGTCACACGATTGTCACTAATTATTTATGCAGAGTAATTATTGGTGGTGTCTGACCACCACTAATGATGTTGCAAATTTGCAACATCATTAATGGTAGTTAGGTGAATACCGCTAATTGTATTATTTTTTAAAATTTTTTTTGTCAAAATGGATAGGAATCCATATATGCCATTTTTGTTGAAATTCTGATAGAATAACGGTTATAATATAGACTCCTTAGGATAAAAGTGATTCCCATGTCACTTAATATGGTTACTTGATAGTCCACACAGTTTTTAAAATTGAAAAAGTAAAATATATATGCATTTAAGAAAAAATAAAAATTAAAAACTGAAGTATGTATGAAAAAAAAAAAATCAATCATGTTATATATCCAAATTTAAACAAAGTATTCATAAAAAAAAAATAATACAAACAAAGTCTTAAAAAAATGAAATATATCGAATGGTAGCCAGAGGATCCTCCGCATGCAAGCTAAGTCATCAGTGTTGATGTTGCTCCCTCATTGCAAAAAATATATATTTTATTTGTCTACTTAATAATATCGATTAAAAATTTTAAAAGCTAATTATAAAAAAATAATACAAATGGTTGTTATACATGCTTCAAATATCTTTCTCATCCCAAGCATCTCAAAATCTTGAGCTATATCTTTCTTTTCAAATGCCCTAATTTTATCATCTCGGGTTACATCTCTTTCTTCGTCAAATGCCTTAATTCAATCTTTAAAAAGCTTTTCCATGTACTCATTATTTTTCCTCAACCGTTCTACCTCACTCTTCAAAGCATTCACCTCTTCATCACATGCAAGTGATAATGATCCAAAAACACTAGTTGGGGTCACATTGAAGCCATGACTTTGTACCTGACCATGTTTCTCCGGTCCCATGACCTGAGAGTATACGTTGGTTTGAGCAATCAAGTCCTATGACTCCTCAAACTACAAAGTCAGCAACAACTTCATTATTTAGCGACTAACCTTTCTTATTTGCATGGGTTTTAATAAATATCTCAACACAGGAAGGCTCAACAGAACTCTTCTAATGTTGTAAAAAAAGTGGGAATTAAATACACTCAAATATATATATTACACTAAAACACAAAATATATTACAACATTTACCTCATTGTCACGTACTCTAGTAAAACTCTTCATCCGTAACATGTGAGGAAGAGTCTGGTTGGACCTATTTAATTTATTTCTTTCGCTCCTCCTCTATAATTGCAAAGATTGTATATTAGTACAATAACTTCTTAAAGTAAAAAATAAGTAATTATTTTAAGATTGAAACATACATTCACTTCTTTTGAGTTTAAAAATTCCACGAGTAAATGTCATTGATCCGTAACCATATGGGGGGTATAACTGCATGCGGATCCTTTGATGATAGGTAATGTTGGGTTTTCAGTCCATGCTTATGGTCCCTCAATTTCTTCCCAATAGCGGTCATCACAATTTTTTTTACTTCAGGAGGAATGTCAATTTTTTCCTACAACACAGTTGAAGTCTAGAATATTATAAGAATCATGTTATTGCAATAATTTGTGAAATTGAGGAAAATATAAAATTGAAAATCATCATACTTATCAAGAGTTGGGTCCATGCCACATCCTTTGACTCTTTCCCCATTGCATGCCATGAAGGATAGTGTATGAACAGTAATTAACCATCTCTCACTAAAACCCCACAATACAAAGTAAACTTTGGAGCATTGTCACCTCCTAGTTGCCCATTTATAAAAGTAAATTCAAGTTTTTTCCCTTCCCTCAAATTAGCCACATCCTTGCATATTGTGGGGTCCCATCCCCTTCTCCTTGCAAGTGGGTTTTGAGCCTCCATCTATTCAAGAAGATCAAACATATTTAAATTTCAAGAATATCTAAAACAATGGTTTTCTACAATTTCAAATAATGAATTTATATTAACAAGAGTAAAAGAAAACAGAAAAACCTAACAACCCAACAAACAAGCAGAGTATTCCCAAGGCGTTGTCACACACAAAGTTCATAAAATATTTTAGTCTACTTAAGGCATCATCACACATATATAGTATACTTGGACATAAATCAAGGGAGATTCAACCTTGTTATCAGTCACAGCACAAAAGAAATGATTCAATAGGCATTTAAAAAGTAAAAATAAATAAATAAGAAGAAGAGGAAAATTCAAGCATTGTGTTGAAAACTATTGTAGTCTTATATGCCATCTTGACAACATTTTGATATGTAGTAGTCTTTGACCTTGTTAAAGTGCCCCCCATGATTCTAATTACTTGGGAATGGAACAGTCACACCACTTACATGTCATTGATGTGATATTCAGAAATCACAATCCAATGTATATTCATGTTAATTGTTAAGTATCTTGGAAGCAAAGTCTTTACCAAGCAAGCAAGCATACCCCAAAAAGCAACTCCAAAAACTCTTGCAAACCCAAAGTACCTACTTAGTAGATAATTCAAAGTCTTTACCAAGCAAGCATACATAACTGGAATGGATGTCAATATCAAATGCAATACTTGTAAGCAAGGGGTTGCTTCAGGTTATAAGTAAAAGAATATACTTCAAGGAATCAAGTTTACTACTCTAACCATAACAACTAAATCAGTATAAAACCACAATAAATGAACAACACTAATTATACTTAAAATAGAACCCTTATTTTTAAACTGGAAGTTTGATCCTTCCATTTTTCTTTCTGAGTTGATTTTTTGTCAAACATGACTTACCTATGTAAAAAATTTGCTACATTATGCCATCTGAGTCATTTTTAAATGTGCTAATTATGTAGAAATAAGGTAGATAGGCTTCCAGAGCCTGAACAACTGGGCTTGATCAGGACCTAAAATTTGCACTGATTAGAATTTCTTAAGGGGTTTAGAAACAGTGTTTTATAGTCAGTTTCCATGGCTGATGTATGGATGAAAGCACCTACCATCTGAGTGAACTACCAACATGTTAGATACTTTGTCATGTATTTAGCTGGTGGGTAGCCATAAAACTGCTTCTTTCTATAGGACTCACCAGACCCCTTTTTATTTTCCAGTTCTTTTGGATGGTCAATGACTGGACAACTGATTTTTCTTTCTATTTTGACCGTCCAAATGAACATGGTTCACTGAATTGCATTATCATTTAATTGATGCAAATTTTGGGCCAAAAGCCCATCCAAGAGGTAGCCTGTAAAGTTTAATAGTGGGTTAGCTTACCCCTGCTGTACTGGAGCTGGTTTATGCACCCTTGATTTGTATCCAAGACTTGAAGTTATGTATGTATGTATATATGCAAAGATTTAATAAATGGGTTTGCTTAACCCCTGATGTCGGGGAGCTGGTTTAATGTACCCTTGTGTTGTATGCAAGACTTAGGAAGTTATGCACCTGTATGCAAAGTTAGTATTGCAACACACATGATATTTTCTTTGACAGATTTTGAATTCATTCCCATAAAAAGGGTTGAGTTGGTCTCTCTAGTGCCTGACAGGTCATATATCTGAAATATTAGGTCGTTACTTCACTATGGTTCTTTTTTCCCCTTAATTACAAAACTCCCTTATGGTGTTGTGCATCCATTTAACTGTGGTCCTTTTTTTCTCCCTTTAATTACAAAACTCCCTTCTGGTGTTGTGTATCCATTTCTTCATATTTTTGTTTACATAGGCAGTGGGTGCTGATCTGGAACTGGAGTGGGAAACCATTAATGATTTGAGGGCTGATATGGCTAGGCTTCAGCATGGGATGAGCAACATGCAAAGGATGTTGGGGGCCTGCATGGATATGATGTTGGAAACGGTTTTGAAGCTGCCCAGTTTTACTGTGCCCAGATTTCAAATTTGGTTGTTTGACCATCTTTGGGACAAAAAAAAAGGTGGGACCCACAAGTCATTTGAGGTGGGTCCACATGGGTTCGTGTTTATCTCCTCATTGAGATAAACACCGTATGGTTGGATGCTTAGAACCGTTAATGGGTGAATGAGAAATTGTCTCTAAAGGTGCCTAGTTGAACAGTGGTTAAAGGGTGTCTCTATTCGTAAAGAGTGTTACCCTTTTACTCTCATGACTGTTCCAAAATGAAAAGTCACATATGTGACTATTAAATTGCATGCACCTTTTAACCCTATGTCTGTTCCGAATAGACACGATTGTGGCTATAGAAATGCATCTTTCTTCTTTTGTGTCTGTTCAAATGCCAAAAGGTGTGTCTATGCTTGTTCAGAACATATATGAATAAGTCTATAAATAAATCGTCTCTCCTTCATTTTAAGTATTCAATTCCAAATCAAAGAATTCACAGTATTCTATTTTTGGCATCATAGAGGATGTCCTAAATTAAGCATATAGCAAACATGATAGCATGTTCTAAGAGAGAGAGAGAGTACAACACAAGTTTGATTTGTCAGACATACATATTGCAGTGTTTCTTCTGTGTGTAGTCGATCATTATATCTTGGGATGACAAATCTGTCCTAAGGACGTAGTGTCAAATGCTAGTATTGATCAATTTCGGGTTTGATTTTATCAATTTGTTCAGTCAAGTAAATCATTATTTTCATTTTATTTTAAGTATTTTACTAGTGGGTGACCTTGTGCTTTGACGGGTTACTTATATTTGAGAAAAAATCAAACTTTAAAAAAGTTGAAATCCCGTGTAAATTAACCCTAACACCCCTTAAGATATGAATGCGAGAGAATATGGGAAATAGGAAACTGCATATGTTACATTTTTAGTAGTTTTTAATTCTTTTTAAAAGAGATATGAATGAAAAAATAAATAACGATAGAGGAGGTGTGATTGAGAAAAAATAGGGATAGGAGAAAAATAACCGTTTTAGGGGTTGTCCACATGGCACTCTTAAAAAATATCAAATAAAGAGTTATAAGGGGTTATAACTCTTTTATGAAAAGAGTTATAAAGAGAGTGAAAGAGGTGGGAGAGATTTTAGGAGAAAATATATGTAGGGATAGAATAGTGGGACATTAGGTAAAAGAGATTTTAGGAGAAAATAAATAGTGGTGAGAGTAGGGAATGTAAAAGAAGTTTCACATGTGTGGATAGGTAGAAACCATGAGAAGCAAAGCAACTAGGCTGTCTACATCAGAGCACCTGTTACTTTAATATAATATATAGATTTATATGAAATAAATACTTGTTGTTCACAGAATAGTCCATATCATTCTTTATATATATAATATATAATAACAACAATCTTAAGACAGATGTTTTTTTGCTATATTCTATTCTGTATTCTGTGAACTTTTTTTTTTTTTTTTTTTTATGTTTTTCATATAAATCATCTAAGACTTTGTACCCTTGAAATGTGAAGTTCTCGTATTCCTAGTTTTGTAAAGTGCAAAGAGAAAATACTTAATAGAAGAAGACAAAATTGATTGATGTAGAGAAGTTTTTTTAAAAAAAGTGATGAAAAACCACTCTGGTTATACGGTTTTCGGAGTTGAATTTGAAATGGTAACTGAAACAGTGGTGTCCCATTTCAGAGTTGGTTGTCTTTCTTTTACCCCTTTATTTTGTCGTCTCCTTCATTCACTGATTCTCAATCAGATAATGGATCTTCTATCATCCGAAATTTGACAAGTTCTCCATCACTAGCTTGTAATCCGTGTAAATAGGCATAACATTCGTTGTGTATTTATTGTGGAAAATTTCAAAATTTTCAGATCACGTCATTTCTTTTACCAAGTTCTCAAATACAATCATTACATGATATATATATATATATATGGATTATTTTAAAGCATTATTTTGTTTTCATTGTAAGTTAAGATTAAACCATAAACGTTAGTGCTTGAACAGTTTGAAAGCTTCATCCGATCACCATGTATACCAAGTCTTTTGTTAGGAAATGAAATGGTTTTACGAAGTAATCAGTATACAATATATGTCGCTTTCAATGAGGTCCATTCCATTCTCTTTCTCTTTAGTAAAAAATTATTCAATTAGGTGAATTTCATGGTAATTTGGGCACCGTGCATAGAGTTATTTTCTTTGAGAGTTCATATATGAAATGGTGAAAGAGAAATAAGTTGCAACATAAAGCTTGTGGGAATTTGAGGTCCAAATTAACTCTTAAAGTCTGATGTTATATATCGGTTGATTAGGAGATTGAAAGATGCACAAATCTTTGGATCTGTTAATTGGATCACATAAGCCCAATAACTCTATTAAGGTCTCTGTTAGAGTTAAGGAAGGTGTCCATGAATTCCCACATGTGACTTCATCCCTATCATGGTATTAAAAAGAGAGAGAAGTTAAAGGATAAAACATTCTATAAGAATGTGTGGTGAAAGACTAAATAAGGATTACCATAATAAAATATAAGGTTTATTACCATTTTGATATAATACTTATCTCATTTTATGGAAGCATTACGCATTGTACACACATATGTATGTGCATAAGAACAAATAAAGATTACCACTACCAAGTAGGAATCGGGTAAGGTGAATGGATAAAGCATAATTGCCAGTTATGATCTTTTGTAGGTTGTATTTTTACTGTTTATGTTATGTATGCCATGTTATATAAGATCAAACATAGTTTATTGAGGTTTAAGTATGTTCACTTGTAAACTTAATTACATGCATGAGAATATTATTAACCAAGTATATGTATATTTGAAGGAAACTATGTATTGATCTAGTAGAAGTCTTCCTATTTTGGAAAGATATATTAATGCTTGTTGAAATTTTGAACCATAAGGATTTGAATCCCATTAGTGGTTGAATATACACTCTTGAAGGTCTAAGAAATAGACAGATAATTCATTCTATAATGATAAATATGAATTAATGTCATTTGTAACTAAAGACAAAGAAACGAAGTGGTTAAGGAATTTATTTGAAAATTTCATATTGGCCTAAACCAATGACACTAATATCTTTGTATTATGATAGTAAAAATACACTATCACAGGTATGCAATAAAATATAAAATGATAAGTCCGGGCATAGCTATGTTGTTGGATTACTTAATTAAGGAGTTATCATTATTGGTTATGTGATTAAGTAATAACTTGGTCAATCCCTTGAGTAATAACACTTTACAAAGGATACAAGCAAAACGGAGTTACTGAACGAAAAATACAAGTACTCACCACTCATGGGGGGAAGCAAGTACTTACTACAAATTATATTCTCAACGAGATGCCTCATAAGGAAGTTTTATAGAACACTATAAATTATGGAAAGATTAAATACCTTCCTATAAATTCTTAAAAGTGTGGGGGTGTTTAGTAAGGTGATAGTTCCTATCCTTAAAAGGCTTAAGATAGGACCTAAAAGATGCATGAAAATTTTGAGAATTAATGATTGTAACAAGTGTGTATATGACATGGTAAGTCTTAACATATTTGTTCGAGATATAATATCATAAGGTAGTTGATCTTACATGGAATTATTTCCATAAAGAAGATGGTATTGTTGATCCATTAAATAAAGGTTGAGAAGAGATTAAGTAAATTGCTTATCGAGGGGAATGTGTTTAAAGCCTAATCTGAAAAGTCATCATAATGGCAACTCAAGCTAGCTGACTGGAGATTCTAAGATCTAGGTTCAAATGAACAATGAAATTGTGTGTTGACTTATTAGTCTCACTACGATTACTATATAGAATACTTCTCTTACCCATTTCTATGATGAAATAGTGATATTTGCAGCAAAGATCAGGGTAAGTTATGCTTTTGATAATTATTATACCTTGAGAATCCAAGTAGAGTATGACAGAATATTCTTAATAAGAATTACCTATTTGAGTATGAAGGGGTAGCTTCTATGAGAATTTGTAAAGCTAAATTCTTAAAACACTTATGAGATTAGATGGTGTTTAGGACCAAAATGAACACAATCATGAGAATCAACTATATTCATAAAGAAGTCATGTGAATTCTACCGTCTTGGTTTACACAAATAGCTGAATAGTTCAAGACATCGTGTTCATTGGTTAGCTAATTAATCTGATAGTTATTTACAAAGGAAGGTTCAAAGCCACAAGTTTCTTTTATTTATTCAACAACTTTCCAGAAGTACTATCTTAGTGTCTGCATTTACATTTTCATTTGCATTTTAATAAGTCAATTTCATTTATGTGGGAGATTGTTAGAAACGGTTTTGAAACTGCCTAGTTTTATTGTGCCCAGATTTCAAATCTGGTTGTTTGACCATCTTTGAGACAAAATAAAAGTGGGACCCATAAGCCATTTGAGGTGGATCCACATAAATTCATGTTCATCTCAGTGAGGAGAACAACGTCGTATGGTTGGATGCTTAAAACCATTAATGGGTGAATGAGAAATTGTCTCTGAAGGTGCCTAGTTGAATAGTGGTTAAAGGGTATGTCTATTTGTAGAGAGTTTTACCCTTTTACCCTTGTAACTAATCTGAAATGAACAGTCACATATGTGACCATTAAATTGCACCTTTTAACCCTATGTCTATTCCGAATAGACATAAATGTGGCTACAGAAACCCCATAAGGTGTGTCCCTATGCTAGTTTTGAACAAACATGAACAAGTCTATAAATAAATCTCCCCTCTTTCATTTTAAGTATTTAATTCAAAATCAAAGAATTTGTAGTATTCTATTTTAGGCATCATAGAGGATGTCCAAAATTAGGCACATAGAGAGCATGATAGTGTGTTCTAAGAGAGATAGAGAGAGAGAGAGTACAACACAAGTTTGGTTGATCAATGAGAGATACTTGAGAAATGAATCAATATGGACCATCAAGAGCCCGAAAGATTGCTCTTGGACATAGAGAACAATTCTTGAAGCCAGGGCAGAAATGGAGGAGTACCTCACTTCTCTGATAGGGGATGGTCTGGGTACAAGAATGTGGATTGATAAATGGCACCCATATGGAGTACTGATAAAAAAATATGGTGAGAGAATTTTCCATGATGTTGGAACGGATAAGTTAACAAAGGTGAGTTCAATTCTATCAAATGGGGACTAGAGTCCGAACCAAAGAATATCACATGCTCTCAATGAGATTTGGTCTACTCTCTCTTCAGTAGATAGACTAAGTCACCATCAAAGGGATAAAGTGGTGTGGACAACAAACTCAAGTGGGGAGTTCACTACAAAATCGGCATGGAAGATAACCAGATAGCAAAGGCAAGACGTGAATTAGCATAAGGTGGTATGGTGTACAAAAAACATTACAAAACAAAGTTTCCTCACCTAGAAAGTAATACATAGAAGACTACCCACCCAAAGTAAACTCTGCAAGATAAAGATTTTAAATATTTCACAATGCTTCTTATATTGGAATGGAAGAGAAATGGAGGATCATATGTTCTTTGAGTACACATTTACTAAGTCAGTTTGGGAGGAAATTTTGAAAAAAAATCCATCCGCATAAAAGGAGAGCCCGTAATTTTGAGTACGAATGTCGTTGGATTCAAAACACATACAAAGGCTATAGAGTGGGACTCCAAGTTGCTGGTCTTGCTTTTAATGCCACTGTATATCATCTCTAGTGGGAAAGAAATCAACGTCACTTCAACAACTCAAATAGGCTAAAACAGAAAATTGTAGATGATATTGTTTTTGACATTAAGTGTAAGACAAAGCTGATGAAGTGTGATGGGTGGATGCACCTCATGGATTACCTATGTGATTCTTGGGATATAGAGAACATATATGAGAACAAAGAGAAATGGAATTTCAGATGGAAGAAACCACCTATAGGGTACCATAGTCTAACTTGTGATGGTTCACTAACTACAAAAGGAGCGGGCTATGGGGGTCTTTTCAGAAATGATGATGGTGATGCCATTTGTGGAGATGGAGGTTCCTCATCTATAAAGCATATTCTATGGCTAGAGCTATATGTGTTAGTAAGATGTCTACTGATAGCACAGACTAGGGATATTCTTCTCCTTGACATCAAGATGGATTTGCAGAATGCTGTTGATATTTTAAAGGAAAAAGTTCATTGTCCATGGTGAGTCTACAACATAGTTTCTAAAATTAAGAGCTTGATGCCCACATTTTATAGCCTCAACATTAACCACATCGGGCGTGAAGCAAACCAGGCAGTGGACTTCTTGGCAAATTGGATAAGACTCAATGAAGAACAAATCGTTTTATCCTTAGATTTTCCACTAGAATTGAAAGAGAAAGTTGAGAAGGATGAAATGCCATTGTAAATACCACAACTTGTAATTTTGGTTTGCGTAATACAATTTTTTACTTATCGAAAAGAAAAAAAAAAGTTTGGTTTGTTAGGCACACAAATTGTAGTGCTTCTTCTGTGTGTATTCGGTCATTATATCCTGGGAGGCAGACGTTCGAAGATTTCATAAGCACCACTGCGATGAGCTAAATTTGTCTTAAATACATAGTGTCAAACACTAGCCTTGATCAATTTCAGGTCTGATTTTGTCAATTTGTTTGGTCAAGTAAGTTGTTCTTTTTCATTTTATTTTAAGTATTTTATTTATATGAAATAAATGCTTGTTGCTCGTAGAATAGTGCATAACATTCTTTATATATAGAATATATAATAACAACATATGCAACTAGAGTTACAACACTTAGTTAGACAAGAAGAAGTCTTTGCAGCTTTGAGTTGGTCTGCTTATGGACAAGGTATGTGTTCAATTTTGAAGCTATCATTCTTGTATTTCTCTCTGAGAAGAAATGGCTCTATGAAACATAATATTGTTTATTGTTTATTGTCTATTAGTTTGATAGGTTACTATAATGAATATTTATTGGATAGATTTTCTTAGAATAGGTTTCAAGTTAAAAAGTAAAATATTTGGTGGACAGAAGACCCTTAGGTGGGACCATATTTAAACTTCAACCCCACCCATTTATGCATTTCACATGGGATCTCAATTTTATCAAGGCCTCCTCATTGTCACCCTTATAAATAATCCACCACTGAAGGGAAACCTGAAAGCTATCTTATGGGCTTAGCTAGTCAGAGTAGAGATAGTTACTGGCCATATTTCATCAACAAAACCTAATAATGTGGTGGCAGTCATCACTTGGCCTTTTTCCTAGGAGCCATTTCTACCTTATGTTAGCTTTTACTTTGGTTGACTTTTCCTTCTTTACATTGACCCCTTTTCCTTCTTTACAATGACCCCTTATGTGACTTGAACTCAAGATGTGGTGTAGCTTTGATACTAGTAGTTACAAACCTAATCAATACATCGAAAGCACTAGGACTGAAGTAAACACTTCAAGCTAGACCCTTTAACCACTTGGATCATGAAATCCAACTCCAGCATAGGAAACTAAGACAATATTATCAAGGTATAGGGGGACCTAAGAACACAAATCTCACAATCTTTACATATATCTATATACAATTATACACATATTGATTAAGGTTGCAAAGGGTTTCCCTAAGCCACAACCCAATTTTAGAGAGGGTTATCCTTGTCTGCCCTAACTTAACCCAAAAAGGGCAAAAAACCAGCCCAACCTTAAACTAAAATTGGTTGGGCTATTCGAGTTGGCTGGAGTCGAGGTCGGATTCTAAACGCTTCGCTTATCTGTTGCTAACCGCTGCTTCACATGAGGTATCGCCATGATTACAAAAAAAATAAATAAATAAAGAACAAAAAAAAACTTACATGACTTGCTTATTGGACCATGGTTAAAAAGTAACTGTGGCTACCCCATTAACCATTTAATGTTTCCCTTTTCATTCTATTAGTAACCTAAAAAAAAACCCTTCCCTGCACATCAACGATGCTTGCTTTGGTTCATAGCTATCAGGAACACTCACTCCAATTCGTACATGCAACCAGTAACAGTGAAACTTGCAGCTATCGTTGGCGAAACTCATAGCTATTGTCACCGATTCGTAGCTATCGTCACCGGCAACCTATAACCTACAACCATTATGTATAGATATGCATTTCTTAATTTTCTTTGCTTATCTATTTTTTTTGTTTTTTGTTTTTCATTTTTAGGTTTATCTTAGAGATTTCTTGCCAAAGATTGAGGTTTTGCATTCTATGGATCCATTGCTTCGTTTTCGGGTTTGTCTTAGAGATTTCTCACCAAAGAGGTTTTGATTTTTATGGATCTACTGTTTCATTTTTGGGTTTATAGATATGCATAAATAGAATGTGAATGCTATGCATAAAAGAGGCCTCTGCATAAAGTAGTAGCATTCTATGGGGAACTTGACCTCTGGCGGTGGTTTTTTTTTTTATTCGGTGAAGATTTTCATATGAAGGATTCTGTTGGTAGTATTCTACGGCACTTTGATTGGCTTTTTGTGTTTTTAGTTTGTATGTGGTTTCTAGTCATGGCTCTTTTCCTTGGTCTGCCTTGCTTTAGTTAATATATATTGAGTCTCGGATTTCCTGTTAAGTGACTTTTCTGGTTTTGTTTTTTGTATTGGCTTGACAGTATATTCCCTTTGACCTAGTATGGAGTTTGCCTAATCTTTTTGAAGCTGCAAGTGTTCTTTTGTTGATCTAGATTTGCATAAAAAATTAGAATTTGCAAAGAATGAAGTTTAAAACTTGCACTTGTTGCCTTGCATATTTTAGCATTTAAATTAAATGTTTTTCAAATTTCTAGATAGCTTGAATATATTAGTGGGACGACGAGCCCAGTATAACAATTAGTGAATGGCCAATGGCAGAAACAGAATGCATAGACCACTTTGCAAGGTTTGAGTGCACAACATAATTCTGGGCCAACTATCTATGATATTTCTTACAAACACCCTCCCCACAATTATAGTTGCAAGTCACATTTTTTGTGGAGGGATCTATGGGTTTAGTTCAATCTATTATACTGTTGAACAATTACTGTCAATGTCTGGGTGACGCTGTAAGTTTGAGTTATTCAACATCTTTTGATTTTGTTTTTGTTGAATGTAGATTAAGGGCGAGTGCCACCAGTTTGTTATGTGGTGTGATGGGTTTGGGGAAAGTAGAGGATAATGAGTTGTTTTTAGTGAAGAAGATATTTTACTTTTTTTTAGTTGTAATGATGGCTACTGATTTTCTTAAACTTGTTTTAGACATGCCTGTTTGTGAATATATAATACTTATTTGTTCTTTTTGTTTTGTACATATTTGTTAAGGAGTTCAGCAGGTTTGTTGTCTTGCCCATTTTTTTTTGTTTTTTGTCAAAATTGTTGATATCATATGTTATGAGCTTGATTGAACCGTTATTCACAAACCCTTTGTTTGAGTATAAAAGTGTTTCGGGTCTTCCAACTGCATCATCAATCTTAAAAAAAAATGTAATCTATGTTCTGGATTTTAAAGACATGTTTCCTTGAGGCTTCTTTATCAAAGATCTATAAATGAAGGAAACAGTTCATGAAGGGCTTATTGAGGGAAATCTATGTCCCAATCGGGGATGCATTGAGCACTCATAGAAGCTAGAGCAATAGAGCATCGACCAAACTTTGGCATAGGCATCTTAAGAACCTAGTGAATAATACCATGCCTCGGTTGCAGTGAATAAAAACGTATAAGTATTATTTTTGGTTTTTTGAGTGCATAAATCTAGTAGTTATGGCTATACTTTTAGACAATAGCTGAAATTTGTTTATGCTAATATAAAGTGTATTCAGGGTGGCAATTTGTGTTGGTGGGTCGAGTTTGTGTCGTGTTGAGGTAAGGGTATAAGACTATTTGGCTCAACCATAACCCGACCCATTTATTAATCATGTCAAAGCAGGTTGATCTGTTTTGACCCAAAACACGTTTAGGGTGAACCTTAACCCGCTTATTTTCGTGTTGGGTCATGTTGGGTTTGGGGGCTATGTCGTAATTCGTCTTGGCGAGTCGGGTTCGTGTCATGTCAAGGTCAGGGTATAAGACAATTTGGCTCAACATTAATCTGACCCATTTATTAACCGTGTCAA